>KN050028.1:111645-126149 GCA_000743315.1 Lignosus rhinocerotis TM02 | reverse complement strand
CCTCACACTGCTGTCGACGCCCGACCAACACGACTCAATTCACGCGACCTATGTAGATACATGACACGTTACTGCCTACCATAGGGCTAAGGGCACGGCCCTCGCGGGCAATAAATGGGAGATTCATTCATTCATTCAAGTGCACAGATGACTGCAATGAGTATGCACCTATGACACACACGACAGGTGAGCCTCCGATCACCACGTCAGAGGGAGGGGCACGCACCTGGTTCAGGCTCAACCTGAATATCATCGTTGAGGACTACGCTCCCAACTAATTGAAATAAGTACTCTGTTAGACGAGCGATATTGGGTGCAACAAAGTAGACTCATACCGCCAGTAGTAGGGTCAACTAAGATCGCTGGCTTAACTTCTAATAGGGCATCGAGGACATCCCGAGGGAAATCTTGGTCCTGATGAACCACGTGCATCAATAACTATGCCATTGTAAAACCTCGATCGCTATACGAACAGCGAATATCGCGAACAAGTCCAAATCGGAGGCAACGGCACTTGTCGCCTCAGTATGCTGTGATGCCAGTGTTTGTATCAAGAGTTTGCACTGAGTCTGTGGAACTGTACCTCGAGAATGTAGTCAAGGAGTGCGTCAACGGGGTCGTACGCCTGATAGACATTCATGAGAGAGTTGGCTACCAATTCATCGTAAGTATGAGATACCTTTTCGCGTTCTGGTACGCGCTCAACCTCTAAAGGGGACCCATCCTCATCTGTTCCTACAATACACGCCGCGCCCTCGTCTGAGTCATCTGGCCAAGATGGGGATTGATAAGTTCCCTCGGCCGCTTGCATGGGCCCCTTCCTAAGCAACCTTCGCTTCATCTTGTAATAATGCAGGAAGATAGTCTGATCGTGTGCGTCCGCGCCTGTATCTATATTGATGTGTCTGTTATCCGACCTACGGACCACCGTCTGACTGCGGGAATTGGGCGGCCCCACTCTGTAGTGCGGCGAGTCAAGTCGAACGTCCGAGATAGCGACTGAAAAGTCCAACGAGGCGGAAGAGCCAAGATTCCCGGCCACGATGCCTTGCTTCTTGCGGTAGTCGCCGTGGAACGCAGCGACGGCCCACCTGCTAGTCTTGACTGTCCCGCAAACGAACAATATTTCCTCGTCTTCCAACTCCAGGCCGAACTTTCCATTCGCCAGTTCGAGCCAGCTGTCAAAATGTGCGCTCATGTATCGGATGATGTGAGGTCGCGACAGCAGGTCAGTGGAGACCCCCGTGGGATCAAGCATGAGGAGGGCGCCGTAATCGTCGGTGCATTCGAAGTTGAAAGACGCCCCAGCGGCAGCAAAATCAGGAACACTGCATGAAGTTCTGACTCATTATCTCCCAGATGAAGCCCATAGGAGGTGTGCACGTACCCGGTCGATATGCTAGCAGAGAGATCGGAGACGTCAAGCCGTCGGATAGTCTGGCTGCATAGGACCGGCTGCGCGACCGTTTCATGTGGGCCTCGAATGAGGACGTCGTTCCTATCCAACGGCACGTAGTCGATGGGCACAACACCTCTTGGCTGGGCTTGTGTGGTGGGTTCCATCGAGTTGAAGAGCTGTTGGAATTCGCCTTCCTCCAGCCACCCTACGTCGCCAATCTGGACTTCCCTCATTTGAGGCGCAGGATCTGGTACCCATAGCGGGTAGCCCAGCTTATGATGATACTGCTGCTTCGCATAGATGTCCCATGGCGGCAGATCCATGAGGGCGAAGGAAGAGAGTTACGTCGAACACGAGCTTCGAGTGATGAAAATAGAAATGCTGTTGTGCCTTGTGCGCGATATGGGCGGAGATAATATGGAGGACCACTCACATGACCATGTACAGAGGACCCCGAATATCCCCTGAGAGCTTATATGCTAAGGAGGATCATTTTCGGTTATTTTTGGAGGCCATTTTGGAGATCATTTTCGGTTTTTCGCATGTGAGCTCGCCCAAAGTCGCTATTTTTTGGTGGTTTCGGGCATATAACGCCCATAGGCGCTCATGGCGCTCATTCTCCCGTGAAAGGTAACAATGCTATAAGTAAATTGATACCATTCACGTCGACGCTGTGAACGTAGTAACAGCTGATATTTACCTAAGTAAGCGCGGAGTTGAGTACAGTGATTAGACCGCGACTGAATCAATATTGATAACTGAACTCGACAGAGGTCGGCAGGCGATTCTCGGTGTTGTAGCGATGAAACCTATCAGTCCGAGGGTCAATTTCGGGCCTATGACATTGGCTCTTTGGACCCCAATTTTCGGTGAATTTGCATACAACCCTGCGCGCCCTTGGGGTCCATTTTCGGTGATCCGGGAATATCAGCTCTTGGGGGATATAGCCAATGTGCTGTCAGCGTAATCTTGGACGTGATGGAGAATCGACCAAATGGATGAATCATGAGAGCCTTCGGAGCCAATGGATCACAATAGACGCTCATGTGGGATTCAGCGGTCACAGAAACATTGTCATACGCAGGTCATACGTTGTTAATAATATATGATCAGCCTCCTTGCAGAACCCTTCAGTTGCAGAAGCAGGACTGCGGTCATTATGGGCATACTCGCCAAAGTGAGATGGACACGATGATCGCTGCCACAGTGAACTGCAACTTGACTGGCCCAAATGTGACCCTTAAAACCTAGCTGCAGTCATGGAAGGCTTTCGGTGACACATCAACTTGATGTGTTCAGGTTCAAGCAGGAGGAACACCAGACAGCGACTGACGGAAAAGGGGGTTTGCAGCATTCATAGTCATATTGATACAGCGTGAGGTGAGGTAGCGATACAAAGTAACAATAATGATAGGGAAGGAAGGACTCGAGAAGCGTAGAAGGGCACTGCCCGACGCAAAAGAGCGGCGAGGTTGCATGACCAAAATCAGGGATGGTAGTGACAGGCGTGGGTGGGGTGGAAGGAGAAATCGTTCGGGCAACATGCGAACATCGCAAATGGTGACGCAGCGTCAGGGCATGGTGTTCATGAGCGGATGGCGAAGACGACGAGGAGGACAATCGTGACGACGATGAGGATCGCGACGAGGAGTGCGTACAAGCAGCGCTTCGCCCATTTGAGCTCCGTGCGGCGCATCGACTCGATGATCTCCTGGCGCTCGTGCTCCGGCTTCGACGTCTCCCAATCTTCGGGAGCACGGAGCGGGGAGAGTAGGATGAGCGATCCTGCGACCCAGAATAGGGGGAACACTGAAGGAACGTCGGGTCCATGTCAGCGCTTTGTACAACACCCAGAAACAGAGAAAAGAGACTCACGGAAGCCAAATTTGAAGAGATACATCGCGAGCGTGGGTTGGTCCGACACCTGCGTGTACGCAGGAGGCTCGAGCGAGTCCTCGTACGAGGGAGGAACTTCGCACTCGACAGCGATAGACTGGCGAGTCTCATCGTGGCGGCTATCGCGGGTCCCAGCAAGGCTAAGGGTGCGACGCGAGCCCGAAGGGCGGGATGCGCCGAAGAACGCATCGATGGGATCCTCTGCGTCTCCATCGACGGAGGCGCGCTGAGCGCGAGGAGAGTGGGTGAACGCGGGAGTGGGCTGCGCGAGCTGCGCTTCAAGGTCGCGTTCAGGCGTAGCCGGGCGATCAAAGAGACCGAAGAAGGTAGGGCGGGTGGAGGTAGAAGCAACGGAGGAAGACATTTTGATGAAGCTGCGTGTGCTAGATGAGCTTTTTTGTGCTAGGCGAGGTCTGCAAAGGCGGCAGGAGGCTTGAGGAGAACGCGGACGGCGATGAGAAGTGAGGGATCCATGGCGGCAGACAAGCAGGGATATATACGTATGGAGACCGGATGGGAAGTAGCAATTGGATAGCAATCCGAGAGGCAATCGGGGGGCGGGAAGCGTGGACACACAAACCCCGACGATTGCGTGCGGGTGTGGGCGGCGACCGTCAACGCGAGTACTCACACTCGCCTACACGGCCAAAGTAATACAAACAAACGCCTACGATAACAGACGCTGGGAAAGTGACGCCTGAACAACCGACGCGACTGTAAGTCATGTGCTCGCGTCTCTACCATCAACACTCTGTTCATGTGCCTTTCAGAGATTCATGTGCCTTTCAGTGACTGTTGCTACTATCGAAGCGTCTCCCCGACGTAGTCTGCTTATATCACACCACCACCGCGGATTCTCCAAGAGGGAGAAAACCAAGTACTACGTCAGAAACTGATGCGCGTATTCATACAAATGCTAGAGATGTCTACTAGTATGTAAGTATGCTATGGAAATAACGCAGAAACCGCTTTCTAGTAATGGCAGTTATTAAGCCATACAATAACAACTAACGCATCTGTCGACAGCACATGTCTTCGCTGCACGGCGACCCCCCCTCCCCTCCCCTCCCCGCCCCCTCAGGTATGCAGGCAGCATCGTTATCAATATTCCTCCTCGAATTCGCTCGACGTGACCTGCACCGACGCCATGGCCCCAAAGTCCAAGAGCGGCGGAACACCCGCGCCCGCGTCATCCTCCGCCACACGCGCGCGTTCGCGCAAGATGCCCCACTCGACCCACCAGTCGTCCGCCTCGTCCTCGCAGTCGTACCCAAAGATGACGCGGTACTCCTCCCACACGCCTTCCACGCCGCCCTCGCCGTCGAGCACGTTGCAGCCCTTGGCGGCCTTGGCGCGCATCGACGCGTCGCGCTGCTCCGCGTCAGGGCCGCCTGCGGTCATGAAGAACGCGCTCCCGAACTCCCCCGCGCGCACCGCGCGCACGCGCTCCTGGCGGAGGTCTTGGAACGCGTAGAGGAAGCTTTCGATCTGGCGCTCTTCGGAGAGGTGCGAGAAGAGCTTGGCGAGCACCGCGCCGTCTTCGATGGCCATTGCGGTGCCTTGGATCGTGGATGGCTGGGAGACAGGAAGAAACAAAACATGTCAGGGTACAATGGCGGACATCACGAACAGGGGAGACTGACTGGGAATGGGTGGGCAGCCTCGCCGATGAGCACCAACCGCCCATCGTCCGATACCCAGTCCTCGATATCTTCATACTCTTTGACTGAGACGCGCACAGCTTTCCGCGCACCACGTATAGCCACTCGAAGCCTTCCCTCGCGTGTGTCAGCACTTTGAGAGTATCACAGCAGTGACAGACACACTTTTGGGTGACTCCTTTGGACATCGACAGCAGCTCTATCGACGGTTCGTCGCCGTACCTCCCATCACTGCCGATGTCAGGGGCGTATAGTTGCATTGCGATGTCCTCGGTCCCATGCTGTATATCAATCAGCAATGCGTTGCATAGACATGACTTATAGACACTCACGATGGGGTATGCGAGTATCGCCTGTCCGTTTCCGAATGCCACAAATTGTCCGTCCTGCTAGACGTGTCATCACACAGTGCTCAGTAAACCCAGGAGCACATAACTCACCCTGTCAGCAATTCTCGTTGCATACTCTGGCACAGCCTTCTTCGAGATGAGTGTGCTGAAAAGAAGTGTCAGCTTGCAGAAGCACCACGAACAGCGTAAGTACCCACTCGTATACGGCCAGACCAGTCGGGACACCCGTACCCATCCCACCGAGGACAGTTTTTCTTGACGGGCCATATGCACCATCCGCACCAATGATGACGTCTGCGGATATTGTCTCGCCAGAGACCAACGTGACTTCGTGCTCCTCCACGTCGATATCTGCCACATCTGCTCTGAATTGTACTAGAGCGCCATGCGCAATGGCCGCGTCGTACAAAATGTCGTATAGCTCGGCATGCTATCACGGGTGCGAGCAGGTCATTGTGTGCATGGGACGAGAACTGGACAGAGCCGTACCGAGAGCATCAAGAACATCCCTCGCGTCTCCTTCAACATGTCCGCGTTCCAGACGTGTTCGCCTAAAATTTCCCCAGACTCATCTGAAAGGAACAAAATTGAATAAAAATTCGACGACCAACTTGCGGAACGACGTACATCGCATGAACATAAATCGGGTAGTGACGGATGCCTTCTTCAGCAAGGCATCCCTCAAGCCCCAGTGGAACAGGATTTTGGAGAGGTTCGGAGGTATACGAACGCCGTTCTCCCCGCGCTGGATGACATGATTATCAGATACGTTCACAAACAAACAGATACCGAGACGGGCGCACTGCTGAAGCTCTGTCCGTCCTCTCGAGAACCAGTGCATAGTGTCCAACACGTCTCAGACCCAATGCACACGCAAGGCCAGCGATGCCTATCGAGAACCAGAGCGCGTCAGCACACGCTTAGTAACCCAGCAAGCGACCTACCTCCTCCGACGATCACAAAGCTGATCGGGTGGCTCGTTTGGAGCGGCAGGTTTGTTCGAGACGACTGCGGACGGTGAGGCATGAGCAAAAGTTGAGTGGTTATAGAAAGTCTGAAGGAGACGTGGTACGTGACGCATGAGCCCTCGCTCGCAGTCTCGCACCCACCTCAGCACTCATGCTCGAAACGCGTTCGGGCTCGATATGGTTCCTCTCGCGGGAAAAGGTGGACCCCGTCGAAACGCGGTGAGGTCAACTATAAATCACTTGCTTCATCCTCGCTTGGACACCGCGATGGCAACGGGACGGGGCGCGGCGACCCTCTCAGCTCCGTTCTGCACCATCGCGTCCCCGCAAAGACACTCAAGCACATCAAGCATAGGCGTCGCGGCGCGCACCGACAGAGCGACGCGTCTGGAGTTCGTACACAGGGATCATCACGACGCGCACGCGCGAGCTGAACCGCGTGATGTGGCGCTGCGGACACAGGCGGACACGGGTCGAGCAAGCGTGTACATAACAGGATTCAGGGGCGAGGCGCCGATTCAAAAAACTCACTTTGACTAATTAACTTGGCGTGTGCTCGTCTGAACCCGGCAGTTAAGGATCTTGCGCTTGTACGGGCGTGGCCGGGCTCGCTTCCGGCTACTCATACAGCGGAAGTTGTGAAACACACGTCGGATATGGACACGGAGCGCGAGGTTTTGGTCGATGCTGTATATGACGCATTAATCGGAGTGATGTTGCACAGGCGAACCTCTTCAGGTGTACGTACGTCGTAGTACAGTATTGGCATGTCCTCAAGCCCCGTGTCTCGAGTCACCGCATCTTTTCCAGCCGTTACGCGTTAATCGGCGGGTAGTGATACTCCGTGAAGGCAAGGGGGCCGTGTTCACACAGTAGCCTGATACGGCCGTTCACTACTTGGATTGTTGAAGGATAGCTTGACTCGAATCTTGCAGTCCGTCCGTATACAGTGATCATGAGGAGGAGGAGCGAAACGTGGACAAGCATGATGAATTTGGACAAGGCGGTAGCGCTAGCACTGGCACTGACACTGAGAAAAGGATAACAATTGACGGAGCGCTCATGACGTAATAAATGCTGTTTAACGTAGCGTCGCTTGACTCCTCAGGCCTCAGGCCTCACTTGCAAGTCAAGCGTCATTCTTTCAAGCGTTCAAATCAATAACAAGCACCCAAGTCCTGGCGTGCGACTCTGGACATGCTCTGGGTGTGCACGCACATCTGTGTGTTGCCAGTACTAGTCCATCTCAGGCTGACAAAGTACTTCCGCAGATCCCCCGGTTTGTCAGCGGGTGCCCATATGCACAGCCAGGAGCGGCTGACGTCTCGAGACATCGACGCGGGCCCGGAATGCGAAAGATTCCACGGCCCATAAGTATATACATTGTACATGCCAGCATCAATGCAATGCAATCGCCCAGTCCAGCAGCCTCCAGTGGAATCTCATCTTGAACGACCCGCAGCTCCCAGGCTCAATATTGATGATATTCATAGGAGGCTTAGCCAACAAGCTCAAGGTTTGCCTCACAGCCGTCGCAGCGCCGTATACGTGTACGCACACGGCCAAGGATCATTATGCATTAACGCGTAATGATCAACCCTCCCATTTGTATCAGCCGCCGTCGCTAGTACCGTGTCTACAGTGACGTCACTGCTCATCCCCCCGTCCTGCGAGCCTCAGCCTCAGCCCAAGCACGAGACCCAGTGTCGCAGGACAGGCCACTTCTGCACTCAGCCGTCCCTCGCGGCTCAGCAAACCCCACGCGAAGAACTATCCCACCGCTACTTCGCCGTCCAGCCAGCCTCTGCCGCTGTACACCGCCCACACGCCCAACGGGCGCAAAGTCTCCATCCTCCTCGAAGAGCTCCAGGCACAGTAGGGCCTCAAGTACAAGTGCGTCTCTCTCTCTCTCTCCCTCCCGCCCGCTCCCCTTTCCCCTCTCCCCCTTCTCCCAAGCCAAAAAAAACTACAAAAGAAAGAAAGGACTGGGTATCGTGATCATGCTGAGGATGTTGACATCGATCACCGCACTCACACCTGACCTCTCACCAGATCTCACCAGCGTCCACCCGATCGTCTCTCCTACCTGCACCTGCACCTGTCCCAATACCATTACATACCATAGGGACAGACGGGGCGGGAAGGAGTCCCATCTTATCTCTGTCTTCGACAACTCATCACAACGAACTCGAGCCGGAACCATCCTGAAGCTTGTGCGCATGCGCATCCACCCTGCAGGGTATCCGCACACGCGCTCGTCGGCATCTCAAGCATGGAAGATTTGCCGCACGTCCAGGTCAGCGGTTGCCATCCTTATCCATGCCATCATCTTATAATTCGGGAGCGGAGAGCTGACACGCCCCTGGCTCCCCTGGCCTTCCGTAAGAATGGCTCGAGCGGACAGGGATGCGGGTCCCGCCGTCGTAGGGTCAAGGAGTTCCTATAGAGTTCTTACGGCTGGATGACATAGCTATATGTGGGCACCCGGGACCGCGGTTGTGTGCCAGTTCTATGGAGGATCCTCACGGTCGACGGTCGCTCAACGCACGAACCTCATGTCTCAGGTTTTTTGTTGCCCACCGTCACAATGTCGAGTAGATGTGCTTCACTCACCCTGCCCTCAGCGGGAAATGCAACGCCGTTCATAATGTGAGCGTAGAAGGAAATGGGTCCCTGTCCTGCAGTCCTTGGGAGGCTGCCGGGTCGATCGAACGTTCTCGTCCACATATGGAGTAATCTGCACCAGCCGGGCATGGAAGCTCCCAATGACGCTGATGGAATACATTGGCCCAAGAAGAACAAAGAGTTCCGTGACCAGGCATGCAGTCGGACCATCCCAAATATAGCATGCAATCAGCACCCCATCCGTCATACGTGCGTGCATGCGTGTGGCCGAAAAAGCATGCATTTCGCCCGGTGCTGCATAGAAGCCCGATATGGTACATCGCACGAACCACGGGGTGGAAGGAAGAAGGTGGTAGATGAGGGAGATCGGCACTGTGTGTGCAGAGCCTGCCATACGCACGGAGCAAAAAAGGGATAGATGGGGCTCGGCGCCGTTGCCCGACCGTAATGTACAGTGAGTGTAATCCTACAGAGACACGATCCCGATAATGATATTTTTGGTGAGGTCGCAGGGGCGTAGACGGACTGCACTAATACCCGTAAGCTGATGTGAAGACGACAGACAAAGATAACGGCGGCGAAAGACGTACGCGTGAGCATAGCAAGCGAGGTGGGCACACGAAGACTACCGGAGCCGCTGCACTCGTCCTATGAGGCGTAGAGGGTGGGTGTAAGAGGATAGCGGATGCTATACGGAGGGCGAGCACGGGACCGGCCTCATGTCTGCGCGCGCGTGTGTGTATCTTCTATTCATCCTGCGGGGACTCGGCGTCGGTGTCGTCCGAGCCCGCCTCGCCCGGCGGTGGGTCCCCTGAACTGTCGTGATGGGTGTGTGTGCTGGTGGCGGAAGTGGGGACGGACGGATCGTCGTCGAGGTCGAGCTTCTTGCTGAGCTGCATCCAGAGCTCGAGGGTGTACTGGTGCATATCTCGTGCGTAGGCGAGGAGGGCGTGGTGCGGATGGTTTGTGCCCATTTCTTCGGGCATGATCGCACGGGTGACTTTGTGGCGAGAGGCGGGATTATGGGGATGGTGGGGGTAGCCGACAGGTTGTGGGGAAGGGATGGCCAAGGGAGCGGAGGCGGACTGGTGGGAGAGGCTCGAAAGGCAGAGAGAGAGGCGGCGCGAGTGGAGATATATGAGATATTAAGCTGGGTGATAGGAGTGAGATTGGACGAATCAGCGGCGTTGACGAGTAGTCGGGGTCGAGACGATGGCGGACCGGTTCTACTTATTACGCATGTCCAGGGACGTGTGGGGCCCTACGTCATCGATCTGTCCACCCCCACTCATCGCTAATGAAATCTTCGCTTTGTGTCCTCTCAGTGCAGGCAGGCTGTGCATGGCGAATCTCCGTGGCCGTGTACATAACATGCCATCGACCGATTCGCGCTGTCTCTTTGTCCTCCGACATACCAGCACTGGCCTCGGCCACACACAGTACGCCATCCGTCTGGCCACCACACGAGTACTTGTGGCAGAGCGTCAGCTGTGTAATAAAGCTAGAAGCACACCGCATCAGAGTTCCACTCCACCGGCACTTGTCCAACATGAAACAGACTGGCCAGACGCTGTCAGCCATCCTCGAGCTCAGCCAGGGGGCGGGGCTTCCAAGCCTCCATCCGGTCGTTCTCCACGTATCCTATTCGCCGCTTCATCTTTCTGCGCCGAGTCCGATGACACAGCACCACTCCATCGTTCGCAACTGTTCGAGAAGGTGACCTGCGAGATGTGTACTACCTCATATAACGCTGAGGGCGAGGTCTGGCCAGACACTGACTACTGTATACGGTAAACGAATGCATCATCGATCGACGCCGGGAGTAATGAGTGTGTGAATCACCCGATTGCTACTCAGCAGGGGAAATTATCGACTGACATAGGGCCGTTTTCTGCCGAGTGCGAGAGAACAAACAACGCGAAGAAAGGCGGCCGGAAAAGTTTGGTGGAGAGCAGCCAGACCGTCGATGATTGCATGCACGGTGGTTAGCTCTTTGTATTTATAGCGGGATCGCAGCGGCGCTATCCTTAACTCCGCTTACTGTCATTTAGCGCTTCAGCAGTAGCTCCTCACAACAGCACAAGCCATCGTATTGACTTTCACTTCCAACATATGCTGAAGACATCCTGGAGCGACCGCGAGGTAGACGCCACCTCCAGCAAAGTCGTGTAAGCTACGCGCGTATACGACCTTGAAGCTTTGCGAGCATTCGACGAAGTATCGAAATCCCAGACAAACCACAAGGCAATATTTTTCTCATGGCCCCGTGTCTCAGAGTCCCGGCTCGAATCAGGGGTATGTGAGCCTAAGAATCGTCTGCAGACTGGCCATGGCTACGATCGTTCGAGCCCTGGGTACCTGGGTACCTGGTGGTCTAGATGCTGGTGACCGCAGGCGCTTGCAACGACCTCCATCAGCCAGTCACGCAGCCGTGACGCGTGACAGAAACTTGCCTTCCGAATCCAGCCTGTATACTTGTTTTGCACCCATTCCGGTGAAGCTAGACTCGCCCAGCCTGTATACTTGTTTTGCTCCCATTCCGGTGAAGCTGGACTCGCCCAGCACATCCTTCGTCTGACAGTCATCATGAAACCTCGACTGTCCCTCCCGCTCAGGCTCTCTCGCTCCTACGCTACGCGTCTCCCGGAACGACCACCCTACCGCGCCCCGGACCCGCTGCGCGACAACCCGCATGCGGTCTACCAGGAGCTGTCGGACAACGCGACGTTCATCCCCCCCGACCGCGCCCTCCCCGCTCTCATACACCACCTCGCCCGCATCTCCGCTCTTGCGGCCCTCAGCCACCCCGCCTACCCCGGCAGAGGGCCCCCTCCCGCCCAGTCTGTGGAAAGACAAGGGCGAGAAGCCGCGCGTGTCGGACGAGGACCTGGCGAGGATCCGCAGGCTGAGGCGGGAGGACCCCGCGACGTGGACGCGGACGCGGCTCGCGAAGGAGTTCAACTGCACGCCGTGGTTCGTCGGGAAGGTCACCTCGCTCAAGGGCCCCGACAGGCGGAGGGCGCAGGCGGAGATGGAGAGGGAGCACGAGGCGGCCCGAGAGCAATGGGGCGAGCGGAAGAGGCTGAACAATGATATCAGGAAGAAGAGGAAGGAGTTCTGGTAGGCTTTGGGGGCGTTGAGCTGGTGTGTTCGTCATCATCATCCTCGTCGTCATGTATTCAGTTGTCACTGATGAAGACCCCAACACTCCAGCTTTAAGACCCTCGCTGCTCCCTTCCATGATCATTGCAACTTTGTCATATCGTAAATCAATTTATTGTTGCAAATGCCTCGTGCCATTGTCCCACGTTCTTGCCAATGATCCCTGCCAATGTGCATCTGCGCGCGCTGCCACAGGTTTCTTGAGCTTCCTCGTGACATACTGTGAAGTAGATTCCCGTCTATTGGCAAGGCTATCTCTATGTCAGCTGCAACTCGACACCAAGGTCACCGCAGCACCGAATCTATCTCTCCGACTTCGGTTCATGGACTGATGCGAAGAATGCCAATGTTCTGAATTGACTGCGTACTATCAAGCTGCACCGTGCACTTACGGACAACAGTATTAGATGTAGCCTTAAATGGCTGGACCATCTATGGTATTCCCACTATCTGCTGTACATAGAATGCTGTACATAGAAGATGGTTTAGAGTATCCAGCCTTTGCCAGAAACCTCAGCTGCTGCCTGCCAGTGCGGGAAGCTCAGACGCCTGCAAAGTAGCAGATCTAGATCGATTGTTCTCTCACGTGGATCAAGAGTCCGGCGCCTCAATATTTTGTGATCCCGAAGCAGAGGCTGGAGTACCCTTTGCATCCGCCATTTTTCAATCCCGAAGCAGAGGCTGGAGTGCCCTTTGCATCCGCCATTTTTGTCCTTCGTCCTGGGCTATATATATGGTTCGTCGACGATCCGGTAAAGCCAGCCGGGCTGCATCCAAGCCCAGGGGCGTCGACCGCAGAGACAGCAGAATTAAGCGGTGGAACAAGGCCTCGGACGTCCCTTTGGACGAAGAAGACCAGTGTATGTCTTCCCGTTCGTTTGTGCGCTGGTGCTGTGATTGAGGTACAGCCCAGTCCATGCGTCCAGGGATAAGATCCTGCTTGAGGGCGACGAGGGGGGAGCGAGCGACGATGGCGACGAGGACGAGGTGTTCGCGCTGAAGGACATGCCTCAGGACAGCTCGTCCGAAGATGAGGGAGGCCAATACCTAGATGGGGACGGGGACGGGGACGAGGATATGGACGACGTGCATTACGCAGCAGCAGCTGCTGCTGCGGAGAGGAAGAAGGCGAAAGCGAAGGGCAAGGGAAAGAAAGGGAATAAAGCGGGGGCGGACGCGTCAGAGGACGAGCGGCCCGAGTCCGAGGAGGAAGAGGAGGGCTGGGGCACGAAGAAGTCCGCGTACTATGCGTCGAACGCGGAGCAGATCGAGTCCGACGACGAGGAGGCGAACGAGCTCGAGGAGCAGGAGGCGCGGAGGCTGCAGGCGAAGGCGAGGGACACCATGGTGGAGGACGATTTTGGGCTGGGAGATGTCGTGGAGGGGCTGCCTGAGGTGGACGGGTATGTCTGTCCTGTCTCTCTGCCTTCCTCTTTGTTGCTCAATGCCCGACTTCTCCATCCAGTGTCGCGGATGAGCCGACACAACCTGCCGTGCAGAAGTTGCCTCAGGACAAGCAGTCTTTGTTGCGTTATCTGGAGAGGACAAACCCGGAAGCGTTGGCGCTGGCAAACGACTGGGAAGACGTCGCATACAGCGTCGTCAAGTCGAAAGGCAAGATAGAGCGGTACGTGTATACGCTGCTTGCGCGCGCCTCCCCGTCTCACCCGTCGCACAGGCTAGAAGCGGAAGACCCGAACTCCCTAAGCCTCAGCATGATGCACCTGCATTACCGTGCGTTCCTCCATGGTCCTTTTGATCGTGTCGTCCACTGAACAGCATGCGCTCCAGAGGCCCTTCTCACCTACGCAACAACCCTCGCGTTCTACCTCCGCCTCCGCACGAGCGAGAAATACGTCCAGCGCCCAGACCTCCTCCAAGCGCACCCCATCCTCCCGCGCCTCCTCACGCTCAAGCAGTCCCTGCACACCCTCGAAGAGCTCGACTTCGCCGCGTCCGACGAATCCGACCTGAGCGACCTCGACGACGAGGACGAGAGCGAGCTCGACTGGATGGCGGACGCGGAGGACCTCTGGGCGGGGAACAACACCCTCAAGAGCAAGAGCAAGGGCCTCGAGCGGGGCGAGCTCGAGGAGCTCCTCCGCGAGGCGAACGGGCTCATGGACACCGACGACGCGCCATCGTCCAAGTCCGAGGCAGACAGCGCACGGACAAAGGCGGCAGCGAAAGCGAAGCGGAAGTCCAAGGCAGACGAAACCGAGCCCCCGAAAAAGAAGCGCAAAGCAGCAGACGCGAGCGCGAAGCCCGTCATCCCCGTCTTCGACCTTGTCGAGCCCGAGCCTCCCCCTGCACAACGCTCTTCCAGAGCCCAGCCCAAGCCCAAGCCCAGACACGCGGCGGTGGACGACGTGGACGTCTACGGGGAAGCGTCCGCGCTGGACATCGCGGACGCCGCGGACAAGCAGGCGCGCAAGAAGTCTCT
>KN050028.1:92342-111635 GCA_000743315.1 Lignosus rhinocerotis TM02 | reverse complement strand
GGGCGACGACGATATCCCGTATCGCGAGCGCAAGCGGGAGAAGGAGGCGCGCCTTGCGAAGGAGCTCGCGAAGGCGCGAGCGCAGGGTGACGACCTGGACGATGTCGACCCGGAACTCGAGCTCGGCCCCGGGGCGAAGGGCAAGAAGCGGAGGCGGGACGAGGAGGATGGGAGCGGCAGCGGGAGCGAGGGCGCGGTGGAGGAGGACGGGTACTACCAGCTCGTGCAACGCAAGTCGAAGGAGAAGAAGGAGAAGAAGCAACAGGGGTACAAAGCTGCAGCGGCTGCTGCTCGGTACGTCGACTTTTTCAGCCCTGTTGGGCTGGCATCTCTTTACTCATGTTTCCTTCCTTCCTCCAGGCATGTCGACGAGGAGAGCGTGGACGGCCCACGTTCACTCACCCGTGCGATCCTCAAGAACAAGGGTCTCACCCCCAAGCGTTCAAAGAATGTGCGCAATCCCCGTGTCAAGAAACGGCAGAAATACGAGCAGGCGAAGAAGAAGGTCGCCTCACAGAAAGCCATTTACAAGGGCGGAGTGGACTCAACAAGGTATTCAGGCGAAAAGACAGGTATCTCCCAGACCGTCAAGAGTATTCGCCTATCATAGGTTTGTTTCCGGTAGTTCTCATGTATTCTTGCATGCGTCCCTCCAACATGTTTGTGCGTGCAATGTTGAATGCAGAGTACATGTACATTGTGTTCATGATGGAACTTCCGCCGCTGCTCCTCCCTCCGCGACCAAGCCCGTACATGCAAGAACGGCCCGCAACATGCAGATACGTCGAATCAGCTGTGCTCTAGTGATATAGGGTGGTGATGATGTTACTACAAAACAATTCCAATACTCCATCCCATCTCTCGACCTCCCGGTACGCTACGACAACCGAGCCGGAACACTACAAAGCGATTTTTGGGTACAGCATATTTTATCTCACGGTCCACGATGAGCGATACCGCCTGCGTCCGTCATCGTCGCAAACAAGAAAGTGAGAAAGACTAGTATCCGAACATAGGCTGGTCGATGTTCATTGCGTTGCTTGCCATCCCCGAGGTTGCACCTACGATGTCCCCTCCACCACCACGCGGCATAACAGACGCCATGTGGTTGAGCTCGCACTCGCCCGCAATGGCCTGACTGTACATCCGCTTGATCTCCGTGGCGGAATCGGCGCACTCTTCGTAGGCATACGCGTATTGCTCGAGACCGGTTATGCAGTTCGTGACCTCGGGGCGTCCAAGACGGGCAAGTAGCATACCGGCCTGAATGCAGCTGACATGCATTACTGCGCAGTCCAAACGCTAACAATCGTTCGTTGATTGAAACACAAGATGAGGGCGGGGAATGCAAGAAGAAAGTGGTCAGCCCCTGGATGTACCGGGGATCGCGGGGAGAAGACCTACCAAGTAGCCGTTGGTCGCCAGAACGCCGGCCTGCACAGGAACAGCAGACGATGTATCGATGAGCACTTGCGGTGATAGAAGGGCAGAAGATGTTAGCGGACTTACTAGGCCAGCAATGCGCAGCGCGCCGTGCAAGGCCTCATTCGTGACCTTCCGCTTCTTCTCTTCAATCTGCGCATGCTGTGGAAGCAGTGTCTCCGACGAGCCCGTACGCGTCACGTCATTGATTTCTCTGATTCCGAAGTCGTCAACTGCGTTGTACAGGATGATCCACATGATGTGGTACGTCGCATCACTGGCACCTACGGATATGAAAGGGAAGCGTTCAGTATACGGCATGCCACTGAATGAATGTGACTGAAGAGATACTGACACGCAGTGACTGCACTCACGAAATCCCACTCCGCCTCGAAATTACTAGGGACACCGACGTGTTGCAGGTGCTCGTCACGCCACTCGTTGAGCATGTTCATGAAGTTTGTGAGCACATCGAGTGGGACTCCGTCCGACTCGGTCGCAGGTCGCCACAGCTGACGCGAAATATGTCGAGCGATCCTCGCAAGTGCATGTGCAGCCCGGTAGTAACCCTGGTCAACGTGGTGCGGCCCTATGGTCAGTATATGTACGAGTGGTGATCGCACCTGCTCGTCTGAGGGAAATCTCACCAAGAACTACCAGGAATCGATGGGCGCATGAGAATAAGCACGGCAAAACTGGGACCAGATCGTGACGCACCTCTAACTGTTCCCTAGGGGATGGTTGCGGTGCGTGGGATTCAATGATGTCTGGAGGGACAGGACCAACAGTGTAGAAGTCGATGTCGTAGTCATCGTCATCCCTACCATGGCCAGTGTCAGCCGTGCACTCCGAGTCAGGAGAAACGAAGAGACCCGCTTACAGCATCGGTTTCCGTCGGTAGTAAGCACTTCGGTATGCATCAGCCAGACAGGCCATCCACCATGCAAAAATCATGGTGCCACGCGCTTCAGGGTCTTGGATGTTTGCCATGACAGACTTGTGGTTGATCTATCCACGAGATGACTTGTCAGAAGCGGTGACCATAACATGCAATATGCTAAAATACTCACTTGCAGATCAAGCAACAGTCGGATAGCAGACCCCAGCCAGAAACCATGAAACCCTGAATAGATGAGTTCAAGGGACATCTGCGCATGATGATCAGAACATACCTGCATTGTCCTCCATGCTCTCTGTACGTTCCACACTCTCAGCATACGCAATGAAATGGACCCAAACACACTCACGACTCTGCAAGGGCTCGATCAACAGCGCGATAACCACGTGGTCCGCATTGGGTATCCGGTGAACCTTCATGTCCTCAGCGAGATCTCTTGCACGATTGATCAGAACCTTCGCGAATGCACTCTGGCCGCTGTTCCGATGTCGGTCGGCTATGAACAGAGGATGTTCTGAAAACTTTGCACCCCAGGCAACGACCGTCGCCACCAGCCTGCGCGAATGTACGAGCGATCAAAGGTAAACGATCACATCGTACCCAATCCAACACAACTGATCAGCGAATGCCCAATCACGCAAAGAGATGGAAGGTAACACAACTGATCAGCGAATGCCCGAGCACGCAAAGAGATGGAAGGTAGTCCGGACTCACGCTGGATGAAGAGGTTTCTGTGGTGGATGATGCCCTGATTGTCCGCCGGTAGGACTGCTGCTGTTTCGCGCTCGCTGTTGTTGCGCCACTGCACTGCCCGGCGGCGTGTTCGGGGATGCACCTCCATTTTGGGACCCCGTTGAATACAGGCTATAGTGCAATCGTGTTCGGAATTGGGCGGGATTGAGAAGCGGAAGCCGCGTGTGAACAATCTGGAAGAAAACCTCCACAAGGTCCAGTGCGAACCTACATGTAACACGCCCGATAGGTCAGCATGAAACATCATTGGACCCACGTCATGAACCTGAACGTTCGATAACGCCGCGGATAGTCCATTATGATAGAAGATACTTACTCAGTCCGGAAATTCTCTTCATTGAGGCGGTGTGCCAACGCGCCCCATTCCGTATACGCCGAAGGCGTTGGTCCTGTCAATCTGATATTGGCAGATCCATTTGCGTGGGCGTTCCCTTGGCTTGAAAGTTTATCGGATATCAGGAAGAAGACGCGTGCAGGACATGATGACCAAATCCGAACCTTGATTCCGCCGGCGGCGAGAAAATGTATGTCAATAAGTCGCGTGTCTGGGTATCAGGCGTAATAGGGTAAACCCGAGGGGACGGACTCTGCAGGGGAAACTGGGTTCCGGGTGACTGATGCGACTGGGAAGTGCCTGTCATAGCAGAAGACCCCATGTGTTCTGCGGGACCGCTGAAACAACGACTTCGCATAAGCGGCATGATATCTCGGACGAGGTGGAAATACTCGCAGACGGGAACTCGAAGGTTGGCCGCTGCCGTAAGATGAGGAAAAAGGTCCATCCTGTAAGGCAGATGGGCACCCACCTCGCACTACTGGTGGAAAGGGTCCGTGGCCTCTTGGCCGCCGCAGCATTGCGTTTCTTCTCAGTGGTGGCTTGCTGAATAAAGTGGCTGGAAACGAAGCACGAGGGAGCTTTGGGTGAATTCACACCAAGCTGGACTACCGTGTGACTTACGTGCATGGGTAGTTCTTGGAAAGACAATGCTATCGCGAGGAACGCGGTGAGCAAAGGGCACATTCTGGTTGGTGAATGCCATGGTCTTATTACCTGACACTGTACGGGCATGAAGTGAGAACAACATAAGAGCTTACATTGCAAACAAACCTTCTCTTGGCCTGGTAGCTGATTGCATTTGACCTTCCGGGCTCTTTGAAAGACGCGGTTTAGACCCCTAATGGCCTTTCCACGGAAGCGCATATACGAACCTGCAGGCATCACAAGCAGTATTCTGCTTTCTTGGAGGCGGCAGGGTTTTAGCGAGCTCGTGTATCTGGTTTTGCATCATCGGCGAGGAGAAATTGAAGGCTAAGACGAGGTCAGATCACCAGGGCACGATAATACCGTGCTAGCGACGGGCACAGCGGGTATGGAGACGCACATTGGGACGAAGAACCCGATGCCTCCTGTGAGTCTGGGCGGTCCATGACGGGCTTGGTAGGGAGAGAGACGATGTTGATAGCGAGGAAGAGTAGGTGTATGCTGTGGAGACCGAGTCGGAGGACGGACAACTGAACCAGGCGAGCTTTGAGCCGCGAATAGCTCTGCGTTCTTACATACGCGCTCGTTAGGCGCCCCACGCGCAGTTGACGGTTCTCGGCACCGAAACAAGGTCTCCGGGTCACGGTCACGGTCACGGCAATTTTCGGGTGACGGCAGGGTCACTGGAGTGGAGGCGCTCGAGTGTGCTCAGCTGGCAGTACTGGCGTGGTGTTCTCCAGAGCTTGCTCTCCATCGTCCACCGTAACCGTATTCCCAACCGCCGTCTCCCTCCTACTACACGTCCCTGCCATGGTCAAAGTTGAGATTGTTGAAGAAAAGGAGCATGACACCCGCTCTCCCTACTCCTCCGCGTCGTCGTCCCGCACCTCATCATCTGTCTCTCTCTCTTCAGTTGGCTCAGAAATTGATGGCGAGGAGTCCTTCTACGACCGCATTGTCGCTCTCGCCGACATCATTCCCCCAACCACGCGCCAGAGCATTTCTACCAAGCTCGGCAAGACAGCCAATGTCGTAAAAACAACAGGCAAGGTCGTTGGCAACCTCGTCTGGATTGTCACCACCTCCGCCCTTCTCATCGGGCTGCCCCTCGCACTAGTGCTCGAGGATGAGGCCAAGATAGTCCAGCAGGAGAAGGAGATCCTGGCCCAGCAGCAGGGTGCTCAGGTGAGTCCTGGCATGTCCCGGCGTGTTCCGTTTGCCGGCATCCTTACACGCATGCTCACTCTTTCCTCTTCTCGCAGATGCTCGCCCATCCTTCCGTGTACCCGCCAGGTCAGCAGCAACCGAAACCTCTCGTGCCATCGGGCTTCTGATGTCACATGCTTCTGACCCTTTCCTTTGGACTCGTCTTGTACATTATATTACGGCCCCCCTTATTACCATGTGTCTTTCTCCGCTCCGTCCACGAACCCTCATCAAAGTTCACTTACGTTTGTCCTGTGGGTTTCCGCAGTCAAGTCTTGTAAATTCATATCAGATTCTCTGCCCCAGGGAAAACAGTGGATTGTCGTGCGGTATCTTCTCCGGCGAGTTATTGCACTCAGGCCTTACAATCAGGCGGACACATGCCTCCCCCGAAGTCTCCGAAGTCGAACCACTGATGAGATATCCGCCGATGAATAGCAGATAAACATAGACTCGATACGCGACTAGAAGCCGCACGGAGGGTTATCACTGCAGTCAACACGGAAAGTCATAGGACAGCAACATTCGTTGACAGGGCTAACGCCATCCTGTCTCATGACAGCTCGTACTGAGTAGATAACAGACAAGGGCGGAAATCCGAGTCAGCATAATGACTCAAAAAGTGGGCTAACGGCCTGACTCACCGAGGATGTTTCCCGGGATGCGGGGAAAACCACCGGCCGCGCGAAGTTATCCCTGTGAACGTGGACGGATGTTTATCAGCAAACCTTGCTCCACAAACGCAAATGGTATCCCTCCATTGGCCAATAAACCACCTGGAGGGAACCTCAGAAGAGTCGAAAGGAAACATACGCGGATCGGTATCTTCTCAAGTACGTGATGGCGTGCTCCTCAATCTCGTCCGGAGTAACTCCAAACTTGTCCCAGTCACCTAGGACTTCTGAATCGTTGATGTACCTACGGATAACTTCGTCCGGGCTCAACATCGGCCACCAGAGCGACTGAGCGGCCTTGGCGAGAGCGAGCGCTACCGACTGTGGCACGACAGGTGCGCGTGACGGTGGGTTGTATGTGATCGTCGACACCAGGGTGAGCAGATACTCGTACGACAATGTTGACGGACCCGGAAGGTTAAAGGTCCCAGGTAAAGGATGCATTGAAATGGTGTTCGCAAGCGCTTGAGCGACATCCAGAACCTACACGGAAGCAAAGATGTCAGTTTTGGCCCTCGGTAGCGAGAAGCGGGGAGAAAACGGCAGAGAGCGACGTACATGCGCAGGGCGAACTTTGGTTTGCATGTGGTTGAGCTTCCACCAGATTGGCCAGACTGTGAAGGAGACCGGTTAAGCACCGCTCCAATCCGAGGTGAGCGGCGACCACTCACTCGCGATGTTGTTCAAAAGCCGGTCCTCGTACCCGAACATGATCGACGGACGCACAATCGTCGCAGTGGGGAACGCTTCCTTGACAAGCTCTTCACCCACGGCCTTGGAGCGGTAGAACGCGGAAGGGGAGTCGTGCGCCGCGTTGAGGTGAGAGACGTGCACAAAGCGCTCAACTCCGGCCTGAGCAGCGACGCTCGCGATAAGCTCCGCTCCCTTCGCGTGGACATCGTCGAAGCTGAAGTTCCTGCATGCCCAGACGTGCTGAATTGGGCATAGACGAGGATAGCGTGAGGCAAGCGACGTACTTAGTCTCGTAGTCTCGCCCGACCAGGTTGTACACGATATCGGAATGTCTTAAACACTCCTCAATCTGGTCAGGCCGTCGCAGATCCCATTCCTACCATAATGCCAACCTTTCAGCCATGCTCTTGACAGGCAACCGGGGCGCCTACAGCCTAGCGAGCAAAAGTTGAATACACGTACCAGCGAAGTGATCTGCCCGAGATCCCCAGAGACCCTCAAGTGCCGCTTTTCATCCTCGTCGCGGTAAGGAATGACAATGTGGGTGCCAGCCTTGGCTGTAATGCATTCAATCAATGATCAACAAAACTGTGGGATCACGCCCAACGACTGGAGACTAGGCAACAGGTGAAGCTTTTGTACATACCCAGCTTGGACACCAGGTACCTCCCAAGAAAACTAGTGCAACCAAACACCGTCGCGACGTGGCCCGAGTTTGCACTCCTTCCCGGCGGACCATATTGGATGGCGGGCTTACCAGAGGGAAGGACCCTCAAGTCATTGAGAGCTCGCTGTAGTCCAGACGTCGTCGTTAGCTGGGAGAAAGACACCCCATTGCAGATTACTGTCAAACCAGACCTTGCTTTGAGTGATTGCACGCGGTATGCGCACGCATTTCGAAGGGACGGCCAACATAGTTTGGCCAATGTTGCAGACGGAGAGCAAGGATGTTGCTCTGACGCTGACCGTCGACCGGGGTTTCCCGCACAGGCGCTTCACGGGCTCATCCACTGAGATTTCACCGACTCGACTTCTTGACAAACATTACCTACAATTATGTGCAGTATGTACATGCCTTACTCTTTGAATCTGAGACTGGCACCTGTCTATCCGCAGTCCAAATTTGACGGTGAAGGGAAGGTTCACGTGGCAAGTGTCTTGTGGATCGCTCCTGCTTGTAGTAATGCATGGAGCATTCAACAAAAAGTGCCTCCCTCATGAATGGACAACTTTCGTTCACGGGTATGTTCGTCTGGTGGCAAGACAGTGGACAGCCTGAGACGCACGACAGCGTCTATGGACCCTCATGACAAGAGAGTTGCACGTTGTCGGGTCTTCCGAGTCGTATGCTTGTTGATCTAGGACGGGCAGCAATGATCATAGCACCCTCACATCTCACTTCAGTGTCGGTCTTATTACTTGGGAAATGCCCAACACGGTCGCCTGACGTGGTCTGACGGACTGTCAATGCTCTATAAAGACTGAGGGAAGAGTTAGAACGGACGCTCCCATCAATTCATTGACGAGTTCGGGCCAATTCTAAACACGTACATGCATACCCTGTAATTGCAAAGCTGTTTGAGAAGCAGCATCGCACGTATATAGCGAGCTGTCTACGCCCCCTCAATCAACACCATCCCTTGGCAAACAATGTCACTGCATTCACTGGGAAACGCAAACGATCAACGTGACACCACGATGAAGTCCTAACTGCTTGGGGGGATAGTGTCACCATAATAGACAACCTCGGCATATGCTCAAACCTTGGCAACTGGGAAGATTTGTGGTATCGGGCATGATTCACATACTATCGTCAATCCGCACTCGCCCGGTTGCTGCCTCCATGCGGCCATCCACGGGGGAATTTAGGGATCAGCCAGTGGATGCATGACGACAAGTAGGGCAATAGTTCTATGAGTGATCAGAAGAGAAGAGCAAGTTGATGGTCATTTGAATCCCGAGGCCAGAGAAATACGGTTACATCTCGTGCAGCAACAAGACGGGCCACGGTCCTATAGAGACATGGTTGGAACTTAGCATGCGTTTCTGAAACAGACCGTTATGTCACAGCCTGAGCATTATAAGCGTCGCGGATCGTCTGAATTCATGCGGTCAAGATGAACCAGGTCATGAGCCCACCCCAGGATGGTCGACCTGTGGTCTGCCGCAGGGAACGTGGTCACACACTCATCACAAGGTGCGACCCGGAAGTACTTACCGAACGGGCGGGCGTCAGTGAATGCAAGCCAGAACGACGAAACAACGAACCATGTGGAGGAGGTTTAGAGTCAAGCTGGTACGAGGTCAGATTCTAGAATAACTGTACATCCGAGGGAATAATCTGCATTGTGGATCGTGTCCAACTACTTACTACTATGTGACCACTATGTACCCGACTGCAGTGCCAACACGTGGCACTCCTTGAATGTCGAAAGTACAACGCTCCTGTTAGTGAGACTCAGAGCTATATCATGGTGATGAGCCTTTCTTTTCTCCTAAGTTGTGTCGGATAAGGACAGCGCCGGTAAAATACAACTGTCCTAGTTCACACTTGGATCGTGACGAGTGACTGTGCTAGATTGCGTGTTTCAATATACGGCGCAGGCATCACCACTTGAATGGTCAACGCCTAGAACCTGACGAGGATGGCATGTCTAGAGGAATAACACCTCTTTGTTGCCTTCAGCTAACAAGCTGAAGGGAAAAGTTTACCTGGGGTTTGTTCATAGCGAATTTCGAGTCGAGATCGTGCATTGTTGAGGCTTCGAAGCAGTATTGATGGAGCGACAGATCACTGCCGCTCTACCATATGGTACAAGTACCGGCGAGTGAGGCGACAGAGAAACAGGAAGCTGTGTAACGTGCGAAAGTGGACGTAACACCACATAGAGGTGAATGTCCAAGCCTTAGCAGTCGTATGATGCCAATGTTTCATCATCTGAACGACACGTCAGTGGTGGATCGGAGTCGTATCATAATCCCCAGAAATGACGTGTGATCATTTTGCTTGGTCTCTGCCAAATAAATCCTGCGGGCAATTAACGCCACAGCGGACGATATTCGTGTGGATCCCTCGGACACAATACCATCGATACGTGATATTAAGAGGGATTTCACATGGTTCCAAGACAAATGCTGCACGGTCTGGAACAGGCGACCTCCGCTTAGTCGAGCAAGACCATGACAATGTTGCTTAATGATACGAAGACAGTCAACAGCGCGGCGTGCTATTGTTCTGGTGATGGTCGTCGTACCATGCGGAGCCTATTGCTGCGAACGGAGGACTGGAGATGACGTCAGTCAGAATATGCTGTGCCGTAGAATGTGTTTCGAGCTTGAAAGACAAAGGCTATGTCCGGAGGGCGGTGATGTGAAGAGACCCCGCCAGAGCCTTTCAAGGGTTGGTTGTCCCCAGGCGTGAAGCCAATGTCTGAGAACTTAAACCACGGTTGTCATCCTGTTATCTAACCCGTTTTCTCCCCTCCTGTTCCTGTTGCCTATGCGAGAGGTGAGGATAGCAACGATTACGTTCAGCAGTCATCTTCACGCACCATAAGGCAGTGGTGAAGATTCAAAAAGTGCTTGCCATGTGGTGCTGCGGAGTAGTGCATGAGAGGCAGGGCAGAAGCTTGAAGTGATCGGAGGGCAAATGCTGCATATGTGTACTTCATGAGATGAATTATCAAACGACAGAGATCGCCTGTTTTAGCCACCGCCAGTGGGTCCTGGCATTGGTGTTTGGGAGCTCGACATTCGCCGAATAGGCCGCAGACTAGACAGCAAGGGCTTCTCGGCCTCACTGACGGCCTTGGGACAAAAATAGTCGTCCGATTCGTGTTCGACCAATTCCTCTCGCCAAGCACTGACATTGGTACTGGTTAGAAGGATGGTTAGTCCGAGTAAGAGTGTACGGACTATAATCGCCGCGTGTCAGCTCATCTGGCATTCATAGTTATGCCTCAAGTAAATTGATAGCCTGTTGATCAGCGAAGGTGCACGAGTTAGACATTCAAGACATTCACTGCTGCGGCATATGACGAACATGCTTAGTGGAGAGTGGCACCGCATATATGGGAGGGGTGGGCTTACCCTACACACCCTCACGAGGTCAAGATGAGTTCCCAAAACAGCGAACCCGCACAAATAGGCTTCCCTCCACCCAATCATACCGGTTATGCAAAGCAATGATACATGGCGGGCGGGACTTGATGGTTGAACTTGAATGTTGAGCTCCAACTGCCACCGCTGCTGCGAACAGCACAGCATTCTGGGGTTAGGGGCGATCGGTTAGCTCGGTCATCTCGATTGCGCCTTTTTCTCGTCTGGACCAACACGGCGCACTGCAGCCCTGCGGCACTCGTCCGAAGTTCTCACTCTCATTCTCTCGAGATCTCATCCTCGGCCTCGTTCTCGTAATACGACGCGCCGCCTCCGTACAGCCTCTTGCGTTCTCGCCGAGCTCACCATGGTCCAGGGCCAGACGAAGGGTCTCGCGAGGTCGAAGAACTCCGGCGGCGCCACGCGACACGCCCAGAAAGCAGCGGCTGCGCCGAAGAAGGGCAAGCGGTACGTCGCCCCCAAGAAAGCCGCCGCGGTCAAACAGGCTGCGATGCACAAGGTGAGCGTCGTGACTGTAAACGCATATCGAGAAACGACAATGGGTCACAAGGTGAGCGTCGTGACTGCCAGTACATATCGAGAAACGAGAATGGCCGAGAAACGACAATGGGTAACGGACGACGGAGAACTGGCATTGGCAACGGATGGCCGCCTGACGATTGTCGTCCCATGTAGCTCTGAACAAAGTTTGAGCTCCGGATCGTCGTCTTTCATCGTCCGTTCTCTTCATCGATCTGCACGTCGCTCTGCGGTTTGCACTGACTGCGGACGTCCAATGGCGACGAACTTGAACGGCAGACCGCGGACGTTGCAGCAGCGGAGAGTTAGAGTTGGATCCGCATTTCAATGTGCACAGATCACAGAGGAAAAGTAAGATCGCGGAGCTCATGAACTTTGGCCTGTCGCAGGAACTTAGCGCGAAGATCAGCAAGAGCATTGAGCAGCAGGTCGCCGCCGCCGCGTCCTCGGGGAAGCTGACCATCATGAAGAACGTCGCCATGGAGGGGTGCGTCCTCCAGCCCGCCCACGCGTCTCCGTCTTCGTTCAGAACTGACAGACTGCTTCCTTCCTGCCTTCTTTCCCCTATCTCTGCCTCCATCGTTCCATCTCCTCTCTATCGCGCTCGGCTTTCCCGCACAGGACGTCGGCGGAGAAAGCGACCGCCCCCAAGCCTCCTAAGAAACCGTGACCGCGAGGGCCAGGCCCGGTGCACGCGACGAAGAAAAAAGAAACAAAGAGAAGAGAACCCCCGCGCACACTTCGTATCGCCTCATATCAGGATCTCCTACCAGTCTGGCTGTCACCGTCCCAGTGCGTCTCCCTCTCCTGCGATCCTGATCCTGATCCCAACAGTGGCACTGACAGTAGCTCAAGGTTATCTAGCGTCCGCGGTCTCATGTCCTCGACGAACCCCGGCCTTCTGCTCCCATCATCGTTCGTTCGTATGTGAAAAAAGGGCCCGGGGGCGCCACCAACGCAGCGACCGCTCCGCGCGAACTGTGCATGCCGGGTGTGTATGCGTGTGTGTATGGGAAATGCTCCCGCGGCACCGCCAGCTCGGAACGTTCGGGTGTTCGTCGTCGTTCGCATAACGTACATCCTCCGGTCCTCGCATCTGTCGTTCGATGATGATGTAACATCGCTCTGCACCAACTGAGAAAGGAACGAAAGGGGGAACATGACGCGCGAGGAGCCCGTCTTTGCGAAAATCTGGGACCCATAGTAGGCGCGTTCACGTACTACGTCCGTCGTGACTGTCAATGGCACGCCCGACGTACCGGTAAGCTCGACCAGAAGTCACGCAGAACCTGTACACTAGCAAAGCAGCGACCTTACGGGCGTGTCTTGTGAGTCGGAAAACGAGTCGGATCAGCGCTGAGCGGCACATGGTCTGTTTCGAGCCACGACTCGAAAGCAGTATATTGCGGAATGCCATAATCAAAGCGACGGACAACGCGGAGACAGCGACTTGGACAATGTGTGTGCAATATGTACTGTGGGAATGTTGAATACGGCAGGGAATGGGGGGAGGGGGGAGGGATGAGGTGTGTGTTTGTGTGGGTGTGATGTTCAATGAGAGTGGAGAGGCTGGATGAGAATGAGATGCATGAACAAACAGACACGGGCGGGCGGAAACCCCACCCTACGTGCTACTAGAGGAGACATGAGAGGCTGGGCAGACATGTTGGGGTGGTAGAACAGTGAGTGCGAGATGGAATGGAAACGGATGCATGCTGATGCGGAGGAACGGTACGTGGACGTGAAGCGGACGTGAACGTGGATGAGAGAACGAGAACGGGGATGTGGACATCGATGTGAATGGGTGAATGCGATGATCGGGGCGCGTGGCGTGCATTCGATAACGGTGCGAAGGTGCTGGGCGTGGTCGTGACTAGTGAGAAGGAGGAGGGATGTCGGTGAACGTGGAGGATGGGAGTAATGGGGAACGAGGAACGATGAAACGTGAACACGAGCCGGTGAAGGAAATGCGCTATGTAGACGGAACTGGATGAGATGAGAACGATGATGCATGCATGATGATGTGGATGACGAGGAGACAAGTCCATGTGCAAGAACGACGACGACGGCGAAAGCCCAAACATAAGAGTTCAGAGAGTACACTGCAGAGAGAGAATATTTTTTTTTCGTCATACAAACCTTCTGGACGCCTGACAAGCTCATGTCCGATCCTGACAGTACGACCATCCCTGAGAGTCCGAGTACGAGTCCCAACACGCGGATCGCCCGTGAGAACAAGCTCCGCATGTCGGTAGGCGGGTCACCGTGGCCGCTATCCACTGCCAAATGCGCCACTCGCCGACACAAGCCTAGTCGCATGCCGACAAAGAGCAGTGCGACGAGCGGAGAGACATCATCCTACGACTCGGTGCGGTTCCGGTTACCGCCATAGGGCAGGTCATACTTGCGGCTGGCCATCTTCCCAAAGACCTTGTACTTGATGCTCATCAGGAATTTGTAGTCGTCGTCGTCGAGAATGGCCTCGTTCCCGTTCTGCTCAACGTACAAGATCACCTTGTCCAAAGCGTGCTCGGCCTCTGCGAGGGTAGGTACGGTGAGCTCAGGGAGCACCTCGGACATGATGGGGACGACGTAGACCTCCTCCCCGCTGTTCTCATCTCCGTTCAGCGGGATCGCGATGGGCTCCGGAGGTGGTAGAATTGCCGGTAACTCGGACGGCTCTGGCTGCTGCTCAATAGGGGCGACAGACTCTGAATGCTGGGAGTACTCGAGCTGTGGAGGCTGCTCTGGAGAGTAGTAGGACCCAGCCGCTGTCGAAGGCTCGCCGTGCGTGTCCGCCTGGTCCCCGACCTGAGACCAGGCCTGTTGTAGAGCGATAGAAGGATGCATGACTTGCGCGTTCATGGACAGACTGTCCTGGCCACCATCCTCCTCTTCGGACTCAACACCCATGTCATGGTCGCCGTGCGGTGGCTCCTCCATGGGCGTCGGGGAAGGTTGGTGGATGGTGTATGCGCCCGGCGGAATGATGGGCTCTGCATTGGGAGGGAGAAAGTCTGACGCATACGCGCGGTGTTTTTGTTCAGCAGTGCCGTTACCGTGCCACACACCACGTCGGATGCCGTGTCGGTGCTTGAAGTTCTCGAGCCAACCGGAGCTCGCCTTGAACTTGTCCGCAGTGTAGCCCATCTCGTCGCCGAACTCGCGTGCTTTTTGCCGGAGCACCGAGTCTGTCAGGGTCTTGCCCGCTTTCGAAGCAAGCTTGACCCACTCCTCCAGGCGGCGCTCGAGGGAAGGGAACTTGGACGGTCTTGGGCGGATATGAGCGGAGAAGCAGAGTGAAACGAAGAAGCGAGTAATACCTGAGTTTAGCCACGAGCACCTTCTCCTCGGGCGAAACGTGCAGCCATCGAGCCTTCTGCTTGAGGATCTTACTGACGGTACTGCGCTCGACACCGAACTGGGCAGCGATGTCCTCCTGCTTAACCCCGGGATGATTCTCAGCGTATTTGCAGATGTGGTAGCGATCCACGTTCCAAAGACGCTTCTTCCTCATGGGTTCTTTGCGACCAGCAGCTGCAGCTGGAAGGTGAGCGTCGGAAGCAGAGAAGCCGGTGGTGGCCATTGAGTTAGGCGCAGATGCCGAAGAGGAGACAGACGTAAGAGCAGATGCGACACTGAGTGCTGGGGAGGCAGAACGGGGATTTGACGAAGCGGAAGCGGTAGAGCCCGAGGCAGAACGAGATTGTGCTGGAGGAAAGAAGCCACGCCACTCGGGCACGCGGGACATGCTCTCCATACGGTGGCTGTAAGGGTCCGGAGTTGAGATGGAAGACTGTGCTGGTTGGTCAGACAGTTGGTAAACGGGCTGCTGTGTGGGGGTTTGGGGACGGGAGCCTTGGTGAGGTTGAGGGAGGTATGAAGGATTTTGGGGATGCTGCACGCATACAAGGAGGGTTCAGCTCATGAAACGAGGATGAAAGGGAGGGAACGAACGCCATAGGACTGAGAGATAGCAGCATACTCGGAGAGCTCTCCATGGCTCTGTACCCTGTCTTGGAGGCGGATGCGACGACGGGGGATACCTCTGTCGGGGCCGATGCTGCTGTCGATTTGAGGAGACTGAAAGGGAAGTGAGTGGGAGGAGGGGCCAGGATCGACGGAAGAAGAGGATGGGGGATGATTTGTGTAGACAGCAGGTGGGTTGCGGGAGATGAAGGATTGTTGTGCGGAGGGATGGACATAGTCGGTGACATGATCTTGAGGTTGGGCGATGATGGGCTGCATCTGAGGATGGGTGACAGAGGCAGGGTGGGAATGGGAGGGGGATTGGTGGGTTGGTCGCCAGGACATGTCTTGAGGAAAAGAAGGATGAGGGGGAGCGGAATCAGGGATCGGTTGAGGATGAGGATGGTTGAGGGAAGGGTGTGGATGATACACGAGGCCGGAGACTGAGTAGTGCGGGACCGTGTCCATGGTGCAGGATACTCGTGCTGAGCATCTGCTGCAAGCGAGACTAGAGCTGGATCAGACTCGGACGAGCCGTCGTGTACTAGCAGCTCGAGAGCAAGAGAGCGCGTCGGGCGCGATGATGACCGTCGACGTCGGAGGGAGAGAGACAGGCGGCGAGAGCGAGCAAGTCGCCTTTTGAGTCGGCGAGTGCCAGTGCGACTCGGAGTTGGCTCACTTTCCCAATCAGCCACGGCTCTCTCAGTCTGTCCAAGTTCGGCTCCCTGCCCGGCCCACTCTGCAGATCCCCCCGATGTCGCCTATTCTCGACCTTTGCGCTCCCACCACCACACGACCAGCTGCATATGTCCTTCATTTCCAGCCCTACCCCCGCCGACAACAATCAGCCAATTCTCTGACTCTCCATCCATCATCGCCCGCCATGGCCAGCTGCGTGTGTGGCAACAGCGTTCTTTGTCTGTCCATGCTCTTCCCATCAGGACGCGCGTCACCGGCCTCGCTCAGGCTCTATGGAAATTTACATAGCCAATCGTATAAGGTTACCAGGTTCCTCAGCCGACAGCCACTGGCCAAGCATAACGGCCACTGCGGCCAGTTCCTCGCGGACTCTCAGTTTTCACTTCTCGCATCCTTGTCCTCCTCGCAGCAACCAGTCGCGCCCACTGCGCCGGCGGGACAACATTCATTGTGTTCGCCTTAAGCTTGCATGTTCACCCGACAGAAGTGCGTTGCGTTCATTCGAATCCCGTTCAAACTTAATTCCCAGAGGCCGTGTCTCCGCTTGGGATAGAATTCGAATCAGTGCCCAATATTGCCTGTCCAATAGCGGTGCTAATCCGTCCGAGCTCCGTGCCCTCGGGTCGAACTCAGCGTGAACGTTAGCTGAAAGCAAACCTTGAGCTTGCGTGTGCCGCGGTCCGGGTGCACTCAATGGGGAACGCATGTCGCCTGTGCTTCCCTGTAATCGCACCAGCTTCTGCCCCGACCATAGTACTCGCAGGGCCTACTTACCGACCGCGCTACGGAGGCCCTACGCCTCAATCTACTCTTTCTCTCTCCCTTCGAATTCCTTTCCCCCTGCCCATCCAACTTCCCATGACTCACCCAGTTCATATCCGATCTCGCTACCATGCGCGTCTCAACTCTCATTCGCTCATTCTCTACCCTATCCGCCTCCATGAATATTAATGTCTTCCGCGCCTCTCCTCATCAGCCCGGCATCAGGGTATCAACGCCCACCAACACCCCTGGTCAGACGGTCTGGTCTTCCTCCCATCCCATATATGTCATCCTTAACGACTATCCTGCGCCACCCCACTCACAGCCAGCAGCAGCCCCCATGCGGTTCATCTTCCGTCCTCCGTGTCTTGTTAGTGCGCGCATCTCTTCGCTCCATCCTAACATCTTCCTCAGAACGCGGCCTGCCTGTCTCTCCTTTCTGTGTTCTAGCTCAAAACGCGACTCACAGTGCTCGAAGCAGTCCTCGGCCTCATTCATAACACAGCGTATTCCGACTTTCCGACTCTGGCTCCGTGCGATATCGAACCCGACTATCCCGCGTTCATGTTGCCGCAGTATTCCTGGGCGGCACAGCGACTTCTTGCACCACCTGAATGGAACTCTCTTCGACGGCGACCTCCGAGATCTCGCTCTTTCAATCAAACCTAAGATTCTCGCCGTGAACTTACGGCTCACAATGCATAAGCGCCCATCCCCTGTAGGCGCGTGCAACTTAGCGCCCTCTCCCCTTCCCGGAATAGACATGCACGTTGAAGCTCAAGCGTTAAGGTGCGTATCCCGGCCATCCTTGTCCCCGCCTTCCGTTCTCATCTTCTCGCCAAGGTGAGAGCCCTCCGCGCTTTTCCTGACGCGCTGCCCAATCGCCGTCCATAGCGGCTCCGTCCAGCCCGCGACAACCAAGAGCGTTCCGTTCAGAGTGCGTGTAGTGCGCGCACAACGACGTCAGCGTCCTCTCACGTTCTCCTGACCCGCTCCGATGCCCTGGCATTGTCCATCAGAGTGCGACTCTGTCCGCACGCCGCAACACGGTCTTCGAACACACTTGTGTCTCCCGCTGCACCATACACCCCGCCCGGTATGTCGTCCGCCGCCGCCTGCAGGTGCCTGGCGGCCCCAAGCGCAGACATGGTTTTCGCACCGACCGCGCTGGGCGTGTTCCGACTATCCGTTGCGCTCCCACAACAGTGCGAACCCATGACACACCACTGGGTCATATGTGTCCAAGAGTCTCTCCTTGACGTCCCGTCGCGCGCTGGCGCTGAACTATGACTATATCGCCGGCGATCGTGGACGCACAAACTACACTATCCCCTCGGCGCAGCACGCATCCTCCGGGACGGCGTTCTCCTCCCCCCGTTCCTGCAGAACAAGGTACAATACGTACGTGCGTGTCAGGGCCCGCTGCTCTTCCTTGTTTCAGGTCATTATCACCGATCCGTCCTCGAGCTCAGGGCGCCATTAATGTTGTCCATGCACACCGCATTTTGCAATGTGGTAGCGTGCGCAAGGGCCCATCGCACAAGTCCATGATACGCTCTTGACAACTCTGGGAGCTGCGGTACCCTCCAGAGGGGCGGGGCTCACGGCTCCTCGATCTTCCTGCACACCCCAAACGCTGATGCTGCGGCTGCTCCGAGCGGGAGATCGTCCAGAAGCAAGCGGCGTCCAGCTCGCTCCGCTGCACACGCGGCTTGCACCACCAACGCATACTCCAGTTCTTCCCCCGACGCCCTGGAAGGTCAACCGCTCATATCTGTGCCGATTCCATGCCCTCTTTCCCCCTTGATCCCTTGTCCCCCTTCTCCAGCCACAGCGCCCCAAACTTGGCATTCCGGTGCTCTCATGCGCCTCCTACTGCGTTTGTGCGCGGCGCGTGACGATCCAGCCGGTAATGGCTCCTTGACCTATACATGATTCCTTCCTCCACCGCCGCACAGGACGCGGGCGGGCGGGCGGTCGTATTCGTCTGCGCGTCCGTTCAGCCGCCCGCCGTTGGCAGCTTCATCACCTCCCTCCCTTCGCTCTGTCCGAAGGGAGAAGAAGACCGTAGACGTCGAGGTCTAGGTCGAGGTCTTCAGCTCAACATCTATGTTCTTGCCGCTCGCCTACAGTAGCCTACAGTGCCCTTAGTTCTATATACACCAGGGTCTGGGCGTGATCCCCAAGCCCAACTGAGAACGACTGTGGACCTTCGACCGCATTGGCTCGCTCGTCCCTCGATGCCCGCTTCGCGTTAGCGGATCACAGCCGCTCGATCGAGCACGCCCACCACCCACCCCATCCGCATCGTTTTACTCCCCCTCCACGAGAGAAGCGGGAGGGGGCGTAATACGCATGATCGGAGGAGGGGGAGAGGCGAGGAGAGGAGAGGAAAGGAGGGTCGAAGCGGGTCGATGGGGCCAAACGGCACACAACAACAAACAGTGGCGTGGTGCAGATCACAGCCCTGGTCCAGCCTGGCAGTATCCGTGGAGTCGTCAAGCTCAAGCTCTCGCGCCTCGCCGTTCCCGCAACATTCGTGCGTGTTCCCGGGCTGCTGGGGATCTGGGACCTGGGGCCTGGGGACCCTGAGCTAA
>KN050028.1:69209-89193 GCA_000743315.1 Lignosus rhinocerotis TM02 | reverse complement strand
CCGCTCCGGGTCGCGCGCGACTGGGTTGGGTCGGCGTGTGGTCCCCAACCGCTGCGCGACTTTGGGTGCGCGGGACTCTGAGGGCTTTCGAGTTCGCAATGACTGCATTGTGGGTGGAGGCGATTGCCAAATGGTATGGTCGAACTTTCTGCTAGTGAGGGGTTATCGAGCGGGGTGCTTATCTGGAAGGCATGCAAGACAGCAGAACGAGTTCGTGAAGATAGACAGCTTGATACGAAACAGAAGTGGAGGTCAGCGACAAATGTCAGTAAGCCTTGCGGCGCTTGACTAATACTAATAGCAATAGGGAGCGCCAGCGGCGATTTAGCTGGATACAAGTGATGAGGCTTCTCCATTGGGAGTAAATAATCTACAGACCACTATCAATAGGAAGTATACTATTCTACAGCGTGAGCGTGTGTGGGACGAAGGATGAGGGAGGCCGTGTACGCAAAGGGTTTGCACTATCCAATACACTCGAAGAACAGGGGAGCGAAAAGTTACCTGTGTAAGTACTAGAAATACATTTCGCGCAATTTCCGTGTCACATGCAGCCAAGTCTCCTGTAACCTACAAGTCTGTCGGTGAGCGAACCAGCTGCTGCCATTATCGCACGGGAATGCTGGCCAACGTTTGTGTGCGCTGAAGCCCGCGCGCACGGCGCGACGCAGCCTTAGGCTCATCGCACGGCGGAGTGCCCGAGGGGGAAAGCGCCTGGAAATTCGCGCCTCTGGACAGTGTTCGGCTGAGAGTCCGTGAGGGACCTGCAGGCGGTGTAGCGGGGGGCGTGGCATCGCCGCTGACTCGGCGACGCTTGTCAGCGTGAACATCGCCGACAGAGGGATTGGGACCGGCTGTGGCGGGGTACGGTGAGGATGAAACAACGGTGGGGGATAATCGCAGGGTAGGCTGAGGGCCTAAAAGCGCGGAGTGAGTGCGCGGTGGTCCGTCATCCATTCCTGGCTCGTCCGGGGGAACGTAAATGCAGTCCTCCGGCACGTCATTCTCCATAGGCGGGAAAGACTCCACGCGTAACGCGGCGCGGTACCCAGCAGTCGGTTTCTTGAACGAGGCAGGGATACGGACAGGGTAGGGACCATTGGGGCGAGAGGCGTACTCATTCACCGCCTTCCAATCTCCCTCGCGCCAGTTCTCCGTGGCCTCCTTCCGTGTTACCCACCCAGTGGCGAGGAGGTTGTGGAGAATTTTGCCGGGAAGGCGCATAGATTCACACGAGGTAGGGTGAATGCGGATGTAGCGATCGTGTAGGATGAGTTGTTCAACAGGCCTCGTCCATATTTCGGGCGCACGAATGTCGGGTTGCGACCTGGGGACGGGTTCATAGGCGAAGTCGCGCACCTTGACCCCAGCAGCCTTCGCAGCCTCTATACGTTCTTCGCTTGTCTCCTCCACACATTCTTCAATGATCTCCGTCGGTACAGGCGATGGTGGCGCGACATACGGCTCATCGGGGTTCTGATGAATGTCGGGCAAAATGATGGGTGGGGAGTAGGACGACTCAGTGGTTACGGATACAGCGACACCGGTGATCATCATCGACGCTTCGCTACGCTTGCGCTTCGAAGGCCTAGGAGAGGTAGCGCTGCCTGAGCACGAGAGTGATCCAACTGAGTACGAGATCCCGATGGTTGGTGGTCCCGGAGGGGATGAGTACTGGAGTGTGTACCCGTTAAGTTGGGCCATGAGAGCGACGTGTGATAGATGATAGAGGACAAAGAGGTAGATTAGTTGCTTATATACGCCGATTGCGTCGCTTTGACTGAACAGAGAGGGCTTGTGGCGGCGACAAAGATGGTGGAAGGTGGTCAAGACAAGGCAAGTCAAGCGCTCGAGGACAATGGAAGGCGCTTAGGTTTCTGCGCCTCCGATCACGTTATCGGATCATTCCGAGTCACCAACATTGGTACTTGATACCACCGGACCTTTAAGTACTCACTTCCACCGAGGGCAACCCCTGATGTCATGCGGGATAACATATAGATACATAAAGTTGGAGGTTGCATGCAATGAAAATACAAATAGCATAGTGAATATTGTCAAAAATGGTGTGAGGGTGATATGATAGACAAAAGACTGACAACATTTTGAAGGATATGAGTATGGTGCTGGGTGGAGAAATTGTTGACAACATGATGCATGTTCACAAAAAGTTGTCTTTGTGAACATTGTGCCTGTTTTTGATCCTGCATTCAAACTGTTGTGAGGTGCAGAGGTCAAAATGTTGCTATTATGTTGTATGCTCATTACTATGCCTTGCAAAACAAATTCCACATTCAGAACTTTACCCAGATGTGGCTTGCCAGTATCATACAGATAACGTTCTCAATGTCCCTTGCATCTTGCCCCTTCAAACTTGTCAATAACATTGTGCACAACATTAAAGATGTTATTCAAGGTGTTAACTCTCACAACTCCCCAATAATGCTGTGGCATGTACAGCAAAGCCAATTTGAGCACTTTGCTGTTTGATGTACTCCAAGTCAGCTACAGAAGGTGCACCTAGTATGTCTTGACTCATATGCATGTATTAGATCAATTTATGATTAGGCGAAAAGGGAGCCGAAGCGTGTTTCCGAAGAACCAGGTACAGACTGTACAGAGATCGTGGAGGCACTTAAACGGAAAGCTGCATTGAGACAAGAAGAAACAGGGTTGCACAGCGACGCCGATAGAGTTACTACACCATTAAATCATACATAGCACAACTGTCTGATACACTCCCCTATAGACAACGCCTTGCTCCTGTACATCCTACACGCACGCTCCCGTTCCAGAAGCTATCAGGTGACCACCGAATGCCTTACCGCCCCCCACCCACTCCAATCGCAGTGCGCATGTATGGTCCGTTCGGCATTGGGCCGTAGGGCGTCGTTGGCATCTGAGCGGGCATCGCGCCCGCCATGACGGGCGTCGTTAGCGAGCCAGGCATGCCCATGACGCCATGGCCCGGGGGGCCTGGGGTCTGGTTGTGCTCGCGCCCGACCGCGCGATCCTCGCGCTCGGCGATTGTGGCCGCAGTCCCTACGCGCACATTCTCTGCGATGCCGTTCTGGACGGTGAACGTCTGCCCAAGGCCATAGAGCTTGCCGTTGAATTCGGGGTCGTCGAGCTTGTCGTTGAAGTAAAGCTCGCGCATCTTGAAGAAGGTGGAAGCGGTCAGGAGTGAGTCTGAGCCTGCTTGATGGGACGGTCCTATTCGCATCACCTGGAGACAAGAGGTTCGGAACGGTATGTATATTCGCTGGGGGTATGGAAAACGTACCCCGAGTTCATCAGCGACGTCTTGTAGCCCACCCTTGAAGACTTTGCATGATCGCATGACAAACTTTATGTCATATATTGTAGGGAACCATGTGTGCAACACATCAAAAAAATCTCCCTCGTTGGTTGGTAGTGACTGGCCAGTCAGAAGCTTCACGAAGTATCCAAAGTCGTAGCCACTGGACAAGCATTGACAGTCAGAAACATACCGACCATTATAGAACAAAACGAAACAAGACGCCGTCATATCGTGCAGCCGCCGAGGCGTAAATCTTGTACGCGGAGGACAGACATGGTACACGCAATGGTCCCGCGCGTTGTTTGCCACGACGATCAACCACGCTAAACCTCACCTGTGAAACGAGATCCATTTTGTATCGGGTGACAGGACGAGCCCAGACGTAATCATGAGCTCGGCAAAGTCGTTCGGCTCAATACCCATATCTTCGTGCCGTGGTAAATCTATACCCGACTTGTCCAGTAGATCTAAGGATTCAGGTGCATACATGTCCTCCCTGTATAGTCAGATTACGTAAGCATGATGGTCCAGCATAAGGACACTAGAGGGTATTCCACCATGTACGCACGTCGGACTGAACCTGAAGTTGAATTGCCATGTGGATACCTCTGGGGGAAAGTTGCCCTCCTCGTCCGCCAGCGTGAGCCCAACCTGGATGATCTTTAGGAGGTCGACATTACACCGCATGGTCTGATAGTGGTAGTCAGACGACGTCTTGAATGTTCCTATTGGCCGTGCGACTACTCCTGGAAATTCGGTATCCTAGACAAGAGCCGCAGAGATAAGCGAGAAGATCGTGAGTGGCGAGCAGCGAGAGATTGCGCCGGACCATTGCAATGTATGGGTACTTCTCGATGAGGTCGCGGATGTTGGCCATCTCTGTCTCAAGATTCGGTGCCCATACGTCGCGTATCCTAGACATAGTTTGAGGTAAATTTGATCAGAAAGTTGCCTGACGAGGAACGGTAAGGATTTGCAAGGATTCGGCGAGGTTGGTGGGAGTGGCTGTCAAGTTCGCGGACGTGTTTGCGCTCATGTTTGGCAAGGCTGCTAGGCGTCTACTGGGACTGATGATATAGCGCCCAAGCCTGTCTTGAAGTTGAACTTCTGAAGACTTCTGACCTACTATCTCTCGAGACTCGTTACTCGTAGCGTAGTTAGTTCTGATCTCTCTGTTCTCTAGTCTTCCATATGAAAAGACTTTCTTATGGTTTTTTTTCTGACCATGTGTAAGGTTTTACTCACTTGCAGTCCTCTGGGTGATACAGCCTACGGACCGCATATAACAAGGTTAGACACCTACGGGAGCAGCAATGAACCACGACAAACAAGTTGTTGATGCAACAAGGGTCATCTCATTCTTGTCGGTAACTTTTTCGTGAGTTTTTCTTCAATTAATCTAGGCAGTAAGTACTTTGCTCGACCGATGCCATATATATATAGTCTCTACAATAACTCGCTCGACGACAAGAGTTACGTTAATACGTATACTCAGCTGCCAAGGGGCTGTCAACCTATGCAATGGTGAGTGCTACTGTGTAAGACGGCTCGATAGAGAGGGTGAAAGCTTCCTTGAACCCACGCATCCCATGACTCGCGTTACAAACAGCGCCGCCTAACTCGCGAAGAGATCATACGATGAACTCACGGGTGGTTGTCTGCGCGTCGGTCCCGCCCTCGAGATCGTCGTCGCAGTCATCCATCGCAATAGCGAGACATGTAATCGCCACGTACTCGTGGAGATCCGATACGCTCCGCTAATGCGACGACAACTGACGAAAACGATGCCTTGGTCGGGATGACCAACAGAGACCACCAACACTACGAGTGTCATAGATGACCACTAAACACTCACCTACCTGTCCTCGACAGATCATCCTCACAAGGTCGTGTTGACAGCCGATGGAAGTCGCTCTACGTTAAAACACCATTCATGGGGAAGTATTCTTCAGTGAGGTAAGAAATGAGGAGGTGGGAGAGGTCTACAATCAAAAGGATGGGGATCGACCACGACAGAGAACACATCTTTTATACCTATAACGTTGATCCTCCTCCTAGAATTTTGAGATCCTCCTTTCTCCCGGAATACCTATAACGTTGATCCTCCGCCTAGAAATTTAAAATCCTCCTTTCTCCCGAGACGGAAGTCTACTCCGCATGAATCATACCCCCTTGCTCATCTCAGTAATTATTTTGGCCTCGTGTACGTGCGGCGTCCACAATATCCATCGCGATGAGCTCATTTCCCCTCGTGTTGAACCTCCTAGGCCTGTGCTAGACGCGCATCGCCCTCGCTCATTCGGGTGCGAACGATGGGACTGAATGCATGGAACTTTGGGACCGTCTTCCAAAACCCACACATGCTAGACACGAAGGCTGTCTCGTGTTCGTGTAACATATGCGCAGTTCTCGGCGGCCTTTACGATCACTGCTCGGGGTTCCACGACCTCGTTCTGAGAATGTGAAGTCGCCACAGGCCTAGACAGCGCTCTGTGAGTTCCTCAGGTGGATATGTAGCATTCGGCCTCGTGGTGGATCAAAAACCCTTAGACACATTTGCCTGCCACTCTCTGTCAAGATAAGGCGGAGCCCGCTCTCCCCACATGCCCTGAGGGGTTCAGCGCTCTCGAAGACCAGAGGCGGCCTTTACTGAGGGAACTGGTGTCGTAAGGTCTAGTTGTACGCCAATGGGCTGCTGGGCCTGTCTCCAGGTCCTCTGGAAACGGAGTCAATCCTCCCCACAGAGCTGTGGAGTCTGATCTGGCCTACCGACATGTTTGCTAATATCACCTGTTGGTGGGGGGTTCGCAGGACGGTTGCGACCGACAACGGGTCTCATCACCTGTGCGGGTGTTAGTCTCAGTCTCTGATAAGAAGATCTATAAGGGATTCAGAACGCAAATCGGCAAGCGACATTGACGCCACGCATCCGGGGTTCGGGGAGAAAGCGTATATTAGGTAACAAGACAGTACGCCTGTGCTTCTGAGATGGAAGTCTGTTTCTTCTAAGTGTTAAAGAAGCAAGAATTTTCGAGACTTCGCGATTACTACGTGTTCGCAGGACGTCGACATGGTGTCCTTCTCGACGCAAAGCCGTTGTCCACGTGTTCGCAGGACGTCGACACGGTGTCCTTCTCGACGCAATGCCGTTGTCCGCAGTCTCTGTGGTTTGCGATTCTACCTATCGTAAATAACCCCCTCTACTGCACATTCTCCACCTGCAATGTTGCGAAATAAGTATTTTACACGTCCCGAGGACTAATGGGAACATTTCCTTACGTAGTTGCTCGGGAAGATACCCTTCTTCCCACTTGTGTCTATCCCTAGATCACGATCACACGATACATCAGCTCCGGAGAAGTGCCAGCGTCCGTAACGAAGACGCATACCTTCCCACCAGCCATCTGCGTAGTCCCGCCCACCGTTCGGGCCATCCGTGAGCTGTATCAGCTTGCCCTCCTCAACATCGATCTCGTCGGGTCCCTGAGCCATGTAAGCGTAGATGCCGCGAACTGTGTCAGAACCGGATGATCAGCCGCAAATGGCAGGAGAAGAGATCACACGGCTCACCATAATTATGAGACGTCCGTTGGTTGCCGAGAGACGGGGTGCTGCTCCTTGGCGTCTGACTGCGCTCCAAAGGCTCGATGTATGAGGCTGGGACGAGGCCCTTTCCTCCGGAGCCATCCGCCACTTTCACCCAGCCAGAACCATCATCTTCTTCCAACATATGCACTTCAGTCCCCGCTAGAAGGTACTTTGAGTGGTGGCACCATAGTGAATTCTGAGACCCATACCGAAGACTGCCAACTCAAATGGCGATGTGGGCGTGAAGTCGAAGAGCACCCGAGCTGCAGGTCCGCTTTCTTCCGGCGCATGAGTTGAGGTGGCAAATGAGGACGGGGTTGGAGTGGCTTGCTCCGCGACGACTATCAGCATGGAATTAGCTCGATCACAACATATCGGGCACAGAAGCGAGAGACGTACAATTTGAATCAGCATGCGAGACAACGGACGAGGATCGAGACAGGCTAGAAACAGAGTCCGTGCTGTGATGACCACGACCTCCGTGGGGAGAGCCGGTACAGTCTGCAGGGAGCTGTATGCGATGCGCGTCAGTGGTGAACGTGTTGGCTGACAACAGGTCTCTCTCGCCTTGAGCTCGCACTTGGAGTGCACCGAGATACCACACGCTTTGCATGTCTTCCCTTGTTTACTAAGACCCCAGATGGACGACTGGGAAAGAAGACATGGTCCAGTTGAGATGGACATGAACCCGTTCCGTCTGATTGAAATGATTGCGCCCACCTTGCAATAAGCACATGTGGCAGGAATGGAGAAGGAAGTGCTCTTGTATGAATGCGGATTTTGCGCACCTTCGTCTCCTGAGGGCATAACGCCGGGAAACGTGGTCAACCATCGCTTAGGCACCGCAAGGCAGGAAGAAGAAAAATGCAGAGTACAAGGAACACACGTGGGAACCAGGAAAATGGAACCGACACAGTCATAGCATCAATCAAGTGCCCTTACCGTTGAGCGCAGAAGAAATGGTATGTATCTCAGTTGTGAGAATAACACTTGATGTTTCGTAGAATGTTAGTCCATGCTGAGTTTCCAGGTAGTTCTGGGTATAGTGTTACGCCGCGAAATCGCAGCCGTAGTCTTATTAGTAAACGCCGATCCTTGTTCCCATACGCCCACAGCGGCCAACAATGACTCACATCAAGAACCTCATCGGCATTGCCCAGACTAGGGTCTGCCGTATATGCGGACACCAGTTTCGCCAGCTGCTCCGTATCTTTTCCTGTCAGGGTTGCAAAATGTTCGTCAGGGCCGTATTCTTTCGCCAGCTGCTCCGTATCTCTTCCTGTCAGGGTTGCAAAACGTTCGTCAGGGCCGTATTTTTTTCCTGTCAGGGTTGCAAAATGTTCGTCAGGGCCGTATTCGGTCTAGGTTCAGCCAGCACTCGGGAGAGGGGATTATGAACCGAGGGTCCCGCACTTACGTCTCGAGGTTAGCACGGGTTCAAGTTCTTGGAGCTTAGCCCGGCATCTGTTCAGCCTATTTTGCAGATACACCTTCGGTGCTGGCTCCACATTCATGTCCCCCTGATCACAGTCAGCACATGAGCACTGCAGAGGTCTGAATGCGACAGTCGGACGTACGTGATCATAGTGGCTAGCGCACGGCTCGAACGTCCAGTCAGGAGGTGGCGAGAATGGGGAGACGTTGTAGTCGATGAAGAGGTCTTGGTCTGCGCTGGGGTTCACAGCGTCGAGGGCCTTCTCGAAGTCGGTGAGATGTGTGTGCAAGGCATCGAGATGCCTCAATTGTATGGCTTGGGAGTCCTTGAGAATGCCCACGAATCGGTTCAAAAGGCGGGTCTGCAGGTCCTCTGAGAAGAGATCAGCCGACTGGCTGCTGTGGACGTGTCAGTAGGAGCGCCAACTCACGGAATTGCTGACGACGAGTATGTAAAGTTAGGCGTTTGCATAGATGTCACGCGAAACAAGTACACTCACGTCTTCAAGCTTAGGTAGATCCGTATCGTAGAATTTCGACTTCACATGGTTGGCAACAGCGATGGAAATGAGATAGGCGCTGCAATGCGGAGTCAGTGAGAACGAGCGCGGCGATGTGGTGGGAATCAGTTTGTACTTCTTGCTATTGTGCATATCGATTTGCTGCTGCTCGTACTGCTTGGCCGCCCTCTCTGCATGTCTGTCGTCTGCAGAGCGTTCCTACACGTAAAGGCACGTAAGGCTTGACGCGCGACGTGGCAACAGGGTTCATGATGATCACCTGTTTCTGCCGGTACGAATCTACTTCCGAGCATTCATCATCATACTTCACAGAGGTCAACGCTTTTCGATGATAACGGGTTAAAGGAGCTGAATACCTTCTGTTTGCTCTGTGGATAGAAGAGGTAAGCATATGAGGGCTTCAGACAAATGAGCAAGCGCATCAGACTAACCTTGATGCGATCCGCATAGGCGCGGTCTCTGTCGGACAACAGCTTCTGATAATACTGCATCTGTTTCTTCTTTGCTTCCTCATGCTTGCGTTCTGTGAGCTTCAGTGGCTCAATAACCTGACCATTCAAAGCATCCGCGAGGTTAATATGGTCTTGTGCGCTCTCGCTAATACCAGCCAAGAGCTGAGTGAAGGCCTTGTCAAGGGTGCTGGGAAAGTTCCGACAAGGTGAACAGCTTCTCATGATGATCAATTGAACGGCAAACCTTTGCCTAATGGCACTCTCATCCCATGCTTTGGTAGGCTGGTTGCCGACGACCAATGCTGGCATCTTCTTTGTCTTCTTCTCGGTCGCTTTCTTGACCAGAAACTGGAGCTTGGTAGCGTATTCACGCTCAAGTGCAGCCCGTTCTCGGTGGAGCTCCCGTACCTACACAGGGATGGATATCAGTTGTATGTGGCGGGGGTTAGCATTCTGAGCGGACGCGTGAGACTGACGTCTTCCAGGAGTTCCAGTTGCGCATCGGTTAAACTGGCTATCCGCTCGACCTGATCCTGTCAAGGTCGGAAGAGTGTGTCACGCGGTATTCGGAGCCTGTGAGATTTCGAGACTCACGGGGAGATGCTGCCCATACGCCTGTTCAATGCCGGTACTTGCCATGCTTCAGTTCTGTGCTCTAGTCTCTGTTCGAGTCGTAATTATCGATGGACATATGAGTATGGGCAGGGTGGTGGCGGGAACGGAAGCTGCTGCTGAGTGTGTAGGAATGGAGGTATCGGCGCTACGGACCTAAGTGCATCGCGGCTCGCTGTACTTGTTCTGATCGGGCAATCATGTTCCGCATACCCAGATTAGGCAGGGGATGCAGGTTAACTTTCAGCTCGAGTATCTCATACCCGGTCCTTCGCTTGACGTGCAGCTTACTCCGAGTCGTTGCGCACGCGCCCACCTCGTTTTATTGCCTGGCCAGAATCGCTGGGGCAAGACAGCAACAGAAGATACGCAGTCGGAGATAGCCGGGTGTGCGCTTACAAGGGGAGTTGGCGTACCTGTTCTGGCTCAGTCTGGTTGAGCTTGTCTCTCTCCCACCATGCCCCCCTTTCTCTAGCTTTGCTCATACTATTTTGCGACGGCTCAGATACATCCAATATTCATCTCCATACTGGTTTTCAGAACTTGATAACGGGTCCGTCGTAGATCGGAACTCCCATCGCGTAGAGGATTCGGTCGCTTTATGGGCAAGAGCCCATTGATGTTACGCGGTATGGCTGCAGCCAAACGGTTGTGTAGGGTCGATGGCGAGAGATCACAGGTAAGCGAAATCATGCGTGACCGAATCTGTACAGTACACTACCTCAATTAGCTGTGGATACGTGCAACCGTCCATTCGGCACTCACTCGTGTCTTGAACGTTGCGTTTTTCGCTGACCTCTTGTCTGATTGCTGATGCTTCTGGCGTGTGTCTGCTACTGAGAGAGGTATGTGGCTCATTGGTTCGGGAATGACTGGGTGCTGACACTCCGGCAGATTTACTTTCCACATCACGTCTGTTAATGCGACTGCTTATAGTCTCCATTCAGACATTATTGATATGTCTTTAATGCCTCATATTCTCCACTTAGAACACTTCCACACCCTGCCCAACGTTGATCGAGATCAGGTGACATCTAATGAGTGAGGGCGCCTTCCCTTGTCTCGCGTATATACATCCATTACCGCTCGCGAACATGGTCCATGCCCCGGTGCATGTTTTCAGAACACGAACTTTCCGTTTCAATCGCAACAATACCGCATGTCTGTCGTGTGCGCGTTAACGGTAGCATCCGCAGCAAGCATTCCGTTATTAGCGGAAGGTCCAGCCATACTCGCATCAATCCTGTGCGTATCTCGTGCGGACTTCGCTGACTATGTTGACAGAACACCACATAGCAGGGCTCTCCATCGTTGATCAAGCGCTTGTGGAGGCAAGAGCCGAAGTGTATCCTGCATTTGCCCCCAAAAATGTAGGTCAGTCACTATGCCTTTGCTGTACTTCTCCCTCACATGTGTGCGTTCCCATCTTATGGCCACACGTCACCCTATCACCCTTCATCAGCTCACCAACTTCCATACTAACCTTAGGGTCGTCTCTCCATCAACTCTCTTCCCGAGGGCAGCCCTCCATCGTCTCGTGTGGTCTATTCACCCAGTAAATATGATCTAGGTTCTGAGTGCCTCATTACAACCTCGCCTGGATGACGTCAGGAGTCAAGCCAATTCGTCCCAGGGGTAGAAATCCAATTTGTCTTGATCGTTGCAGGACTAGCTCTGCGATTCCGCCAGTTGGCGGCTCAGCGGCACGAGTGCTATCCTCACGCAATCACAAATCCTTTTGCAATGCTCAGACATCTCATTGGCGGTTGCGCTCGAGCTTACGAACACTGTGATGCAAACGGTGGTGGGCAGTAATATCCCTGTTTTTTGCCGGGCCTCGACAATTTCCTCATCGCTCCAAAGCATCACATGGTTCAGGCAGCTCGTGCGTAAGTTCTTCCATTTCTAATCTATTGCCGGTAAATTGATATGTGCCTGCGACGAACATAAAATCTTTCTTCCTGGGCACTGACCCCCCTGGTTGAGACCCTCGTTCCTGGCCGGCAAGTGCCGAGTGGGCGAGGGCATGATTAAATCATTTCCTCTTACAGATATGCTTTGTGGATTCTGTCATCCTCGCCGTCCAATGGGCGCATCGGCCTTCGCAGGATGTCGAGACTGTGCGTCCCGCTGTGCACGTTGCCTGCACGACTCGCTCATTGTGACTGTTCATCTGACTTACATTGTCGTCCAGCGCAACAGCCCTCACAGGGCCCGGAATCCCATGGCCAAGTATTATTCCGCTCGATGTCCACACAAATCAACTCCAGTCAACAGTTCATCCGTCCACCTTGATTCGTCCTCAGACGTCAAGATGCAATCACCAATGTTGCCGACGGCAAATTTTCCAGGGTGCCGAGCACCTTCACTACCGCCGGCACTGTGTCTCGGTCTCGGCCGTGCAGCGTCTCCTCCTGGGGACTCTATGGGCGTCGTGCTCGTCTTGGCTTATTACCCACCCTCCAACTCTGGAAAGACCCGAGGACCCGAAAAATGAAGTAATACACGCACTTGCAGAGCGGCTCCCCATGCGCGTCCAGGTATAAAAGGCCGTCGCTAAACCTCCCAGAGTTCTCTACGGGTCCTACGTGCACCTCCCCGTCCAGTCGCCATCCTCTACCCCTTGCATCCGCGTACCCTTCTTCGCCAGACCTTGCGCCACATCTATCCATCATGTCACTCATCACATATTTCCTCCTCGCTTTTGCACTTGTGTGCTCTGTTCTCGCTTCGCCCATCAACCTGGAGAAGCGCATCACGCACAGCGGTCGTGTCAGTGATCTTTGTCTTCATTGTCTTCATCTCCGTCTCCGTCGTTCGTCGTGTTCATGCAGACCATACCCTAGGGCACATGGTTTAACGTCGGTCTCGGCGCGTGCGGCAAGCACAACGTCGACAGCGACAAGATTGTGGCTATATCTTCCAACATATACGGCTCTGGTGGAAACTGTGACCAGGTCAGTATTCGCTATCAGTCTTGGACAAGCGCCCGCAGCAGTGTGCTCTCTTCTGCTATCGCATAGCAACTAACGTACGTACTCGTGCACGGCCACAGTGGATGGAGATTAAGAACACCGCCAACGGTAAGACCGCGTATGGGAAAGTCCGCGACAAGTGCCCTGGCTGCGGGTCTTACGACATAGGTGCGTTCCTTCCCTGCCTTCTCCACTCCTTCTGCCTCCACTTCCGGATCCTGTGGCTGACTTCGTCGTCCATGTGAACAGACATGAGTCCCTCGCTCTTCCAGCAGCTCGGATCGCTTGACACCGGGGTACTCCAGGTCTCCTGGCACTACATGAGCAAGGACTGGGAGCCCTGAACGTTAGAAGCGTGAAGAACTTAGTGTGAGCCCTGCGCTCGGAGCCCGCCCGCCGTGCCGTGCATCCCTCCTTCGCATCCTCGCCTAGCTCGCGTAGTGCCTCCTCGTTCATAATTCGGTTCCCCGCGGTCCCAATCGGGCTACTTGTTCGCTCATAGTCGCATCCTTGGGTCTCCCATCGTCCTCGTCCTCATCATCGGCTTTCTCTCGTCCTCTCCTCCGGTCCTTCCATGCGCGGATATGGCAGGCTGCATATCTATATAGAGTCGCGCTCCGGAGCGCGTCGCCTCGGTTATGTTTATTCGACACGTCCGGTGGTGTGCGTCTCCAGCAGACATTCGCCGCCCCTTTCTTCCCCTCGCCTTCCGGACCGATCGGCTCGCTCTCGCGCGTTCGTCGCTCCACCCTTCCATCCCACCCTCATCTCCACCCTCCCCATCACGCCCTCCGTTTACGCTCTCGTTCACGCTTTCCTCATACATCCTCTCACGCCCATCCCCAACGTTAGACGAAGCTTACGCCCGCTGTAGAGCAAGTGTAACACAAACTGTAGACTGGTCTTGTAGCATAAGTTTACCTGTGCGCCCCGGATCGCACACGATGTCTATGTTACTTACACCCGGGCCTCCGCTCTCGCGGAACGCCCGCACACCCGCATAGACATAGAAACCCTTCTCTACACTGTTCTCCTCCCACGCACAATTGTTGCGATCACCCGCTGAGCAAGGCGCGCGTTCGAGCTCGAGTTCTCGGGCCCTCATATTTTCTGTCGACCATGTCAGCTTCCACAGGCAGAGTGCGTGCCCGAGCGTGACGCCGAATCGGATGTCCAGTGTTTGACTCTTGCGGACGCCAGAGCTCAAAAGCAGACCAATAGCAAGATACATTACATATATGTTGTACTCATGATGATGGTCAAGCCAGACGATTGTCGCTCATGTACCTTTCCAGCGCTCAGCGTTCCTCAGTACCTGACATTCAATGACAGTTCAGTTGCGCGATCGCGGACAATATCAGTCTAGTGTCGCAGCAAGACCAGTGGACGGCAGGAGTCGACATCACCTCCATTCGACGTCCGGCGTACCAATAATGTCCAGGTTTGATCGAGCACTGCCAGCGAATGGCAAGTCCCGCCAGTTCCTGCTGTGCACTGCAGCTGTGCTGTGCACACTCACCCTGCCAGACCCTACCGCACGGTGATCAAGATATATGTATAGATATGCACGATGCATCGGCTTGATCGGGACAACCGCATGCTGCGCACGCGCGCATGCATACTGCATACTCATATCCATACGACGACTTGCGACTGATTTCCGCGACGCGTGCATCTCGCGAGGCGGCACCGCGCCGTCGTACGCCCCGAATCTGAATCTCTGAATCGGACTCGGGGCTGTCCCACTGCGGTCGCGTTGCCGACTTCCCGGGCCCCCAGACTTGAAGTGCCCAGGCCTCAAGGCCTGCAGCTGATTGGGCGTGCCGGCATGCGGAGGCTCCTCGATTCTCGAGGTTGCAGTGCGACGAACATTTTGGGGTGAGGGGGTTGGGGGAGGGGGCGCCATGATGTCTTGTGCCCACGGGCCTACTATATTAGTACCTAAATAGGCCCGAGTAAGTACAGTATGTGTGCTGGTATGAGGGTAGTAAGCAAAGGTCTGCTAAGGTATGGGTACAGTACGGATATAGCATGGCGTGCGGTGGATACCAGCACTGGAACGTGTTATTATATTCATGAGGGTCATCTCCGAGTCGTCAAGGAGTGTCGTGTAGTGGGCAAGGGCCGCACGACGCACGACGCACGACGCACGGTGCCTGATGCATGATGCATGAGAGCGACGAGCTACAGCACCAAGGACAAGACCGTGACACAAAGCTTGATACATGAATATCGAGTGCTACGTTTACGCACGGCAGCGTGATGCCAGCCCTTGCGCTCCAGCTCCGGATCGGGCTTATCGACTTGGGGGCTTGTCGCGCGCATCAGGCGGCGAGACAGACAAGAAGCCATGCGATGGCGGACATGAAGCTTGCGAGCTCCCAGAGCGCGAACGAGTGGTACACCGCCCCGATGAACGAGCGCAGGGGGCCTGAATCGGGTGCCAAGTCTGTGGCGGCATGCCTGTCAGAGTCCCTGCCGGTGTCGTATTCGTGGTGAGGTTGGTATTGGTGTGGGGGGCGGTGATGGCAGGACTGGTGGTGGTGGTGACCGGTCACCTTATGCGTGGTATCAGCGAGTTTGAGAGATGGAGAGCGCTGCACTGGACGACTACCCCTGGGACACACGCTCGAGGGCGTCCGGCGTGGGTACGTCGCCGGTGCCGCGTGCGCATGCGCAGAGATAGTCGAAGACGAAGATGCAGACGCAGAAGCACTGGATGGGCAGATGTCCAAGTCATGTGCGTAGGCGTGCATGCTATCGAGCCCGACCGTCGGCGTCCAAGGCAGCAGGAGACATGAAGACGCAATCGGGGACGGGCGGAATAGAGGCAGCGAGTTCTGCGTCAGATATGACGGCGCGGCGAGACCGAAGACGTCAACGAGGTCCGAGGGAAGCGCTTCCCATGCTTCTGGGCGCGTGAGAGGGGAACCAGAGAGCGGCGATGGTGAGAGGGACCCGCTGCACTGGAGACTTTCCCGCTGGTTGGCGAGTAGAACGCCGGGTCGGGCACACGCGATGGTCGTCGTGAAATTGACGTGATTTCCTGGCCTGGGCGCATGGAATAGAATCAGCCCACAGCAACACGGCGCCGGAGAATACGACCGTCGCGACGTACGATGGACATGCGTAATGGATGATCTGGCACGACACCGGGGAGGCGCTGCTGAGTGGAAATGCGCCGACACAGGTCGCTAAGAGGCCGAAAACCCAAGGTGTTGGAATAGCAGAGGGGATCATTGATGGTGGTCGAGGACAGCTGTTCTCTATCAGTTCAATGTGTACCGATTGTTTGTTGCGATGAGACGGACGTTGGGCACAAGTAGCCAATGCTGCATTTATATCTGCATCGCCGTGACAGAGCCACTGAAGATGACCATCATGGCCGGACCATGATGGTTGGTCATTGCAATGGCTGTGGCCAGCCTATCTCCTGTGTTCAAGTCTAGAGTGTAGGGTGGAGAGCATTATGAAGGATGCCGATACAAACCGGACTGCAAGCGTCAGGAGATATGGTACAAAACCCTTAGCCCCTAGATGGGAAATGGTAATCGCGTGTAGATAACTCAACACGCGGCAGGGGGACAGCTTCATGGCACGTCCTGCGTTATATCACGATGCTGTGGTGGTCGAGGTAGTGGAGGGTCCTGCAGAAGCTTGACTGTATATGTAGCGTCCTCCAGGTTCATACCGAGGTTGTCGTGAGTGACTATCAAAATTCAACTGAGGAATCAACAGCGGAGTGATGGAAGCCATAAGTTCCCGTTCACAGTACATCTGATGAATGCTAGTGTACCTACTTGGAATCAAAATATCCTAGCTTGTGGGCAAAGACACACTGATTGAGGCGTAACGGCGAGTCGATTGCGTAAGCCTGGGACTTGGAAAGAGTGTCGGACGCCAGGATGACTCGGAAGAGCAGTTGTGTCGGAGCAGTAATCCCAGTTCATGGTGATGTTGCACAGGGAGAAAACGGATGAACTTGAGACGATCCAGACATAGTCGGAGGTTTTGATTACATGGTGAGGCCTGAGGTTCAAGCTCAAGTTGCGCAGGGCGGGACAAGATTGGACAAATCAGCCGCCTAATTGCCATATTGAGGGGGGAACCATGATGACATCATGCATGAGGGGTCCCTAGAAATCTCAGGCAGAGCGTGCAGCGATGTATCGAGTCTGCGCTGACATCATGGCTAGTACGCTGCGCCGACTGCTCCTCACTAGAGCGCATACTTATATCAGTAAGTAGTACTCCCATGCCGGACTTCCCACTTTACTCTCAATTGCATCCATTTGTTTTCGTGAGTGTCTTCTGGCAGGTCATATTCATCATCTCACGTGTCACCTACAGTCATATGTACAACAGAAACATGTCCAATAATTCAGAATGTAAAGCCATCCACTTCGGAGCTGGCAACATCGGCCGCGGCTTCATTGGTCCTCTGCTCGTCGAGTCTGGCTACCACGTCGTCTTTGCCGACGTTGACAAGGACATCATCCAGAAGCTCAACGAGCAGGACTCGTATGACGTCCTCATACTCGACGACGACGACGAGTACCGCAATTCCGTGTCCGACGTCTCGGGCGTCATCTCCACCTCCCCCGACATCGTCCACGAGTTCGCAGACCCCGCGGTCGATCTCGTCACCACCGCCGTCGGGCCTACTGTTCTCGAGAAGATCGCCGCGACGATCGCCAAGGGCCTCCAAGCGCGCCGAGAGGCAAACGCGGGCCCGATGAACATCATCGCGTGCGAGAACATGATCAACCAGACCACCCTCCTCCGCAACCACGTCTTTGATAACCTCCCGGACGAAGAAGACAAGGCCTGGGTTGAGGACAACGTCGGCTTCGCCAACTGCTCCGTCGACCGCATCGTGCCCCCCTACGACCCCTCAAACGGCGACAGCCCGCTCGACGTCGGCGTTGAGGGCTTCTACGAGTGGGTCGTCGACGAGCGCGCGCTCATGGGCACCCGGCCCTCAGTCCAGCTCAAGGGCATCCACCTCACCACCTCGCTTGACGCGTACATCGAGCGCAAGCTCTTCACCCTCAACTGCGGGCACGCCATCATCGCCTACCTCGGCTTCCTCGCGGGCCACAAGACGATCGACGCGGCCGTGCGCGACCCCGACATCCGCGATACCGTGTACCCCGCGCTGAGGTACGAGGCCGGGATCGCGCTCATTAATAAACACGGCTTCGACGAGCGCGAGTACGAGGCGTACGTCAAGAAGATCATGGACCGCTTCGCGAACCCGCGACTCAAGGACGACGTCGTCCGCGTCGGGCGCGAGCCCCTGCGCAAGCTCGCGAAGGGCGACCGCCTCCTCGGCCCGATGCACATCGCGCTCGAGTATGGGCTCCCGACGGACAACTTGGCCAAGGGCGTCGCCGCCGCGTTCATGTACGACAACCCTGAGGACAAGCAGAGCGTTGAGCTGCAGCAGCGCGTGAAGGCGCAGGGGATCTCGACGGTTATCGCGGAGGGCACTGGCTTCGAGGAGGGGAGCAAGGAGCATAGCAAGATCCTCGAGGCGTACCAAGGCCTTCGCCGCTCCTATCAACGTCCGAACTGATATGACCAAGTGAGCCGATACACTTGAGCCATGTTTCTCGAAGCTCAAGTGCCCGTGCGTAGTCGCTAGATGTTGGCGAACTCTAAACAATGTGCTACTAATTGCCCTACTGTATTACATGTACAACCCAACGTAGTCTCAAGTGGACCGATGGTCAGCGTGCACATTACTGTACACTCGATGGACGGCCTTGGTGTTGTGATTGTACCATATACCTCGTCTAGACAATCCACGTACTCCACGATGGGTTTACACGATAATGCCAGATCGGTTATTCAGAGCTTCGCAAAGTACGGTCCGCGCGCTCCCCGTCCCGACTCAGCTTTGCTACTGCCGGTATTCAGAGCTTCGCAAAGTACGATCCGCGCGCTCCCCGCGTCCCGACCCAGCTTTGCTACTGCCGGCGATCTGGATCGAGAGACTACCTTTGCGACGAACTCAGCCTGTTCGACTTGGAGACGCCATGCAATATATTGAAGTCTATGAGCATAAATATGAACGTAGCTGGAAAAGTATGTACAGTATGTATTGGCATAGAATGTGTCGGTATATAATGTGTTGGAATAGTATGTGCCGGTATAGTATGTTGTGGTATAATTTGTGTTGGTATAGTGTGGGTTGGTATAGTATGTACTGGTATAATAATACTCGCACCATGTTCATCTCGTACTCAATCCTTGATAGACGTAATCGAAGAAGGGGAGAGAGTCGAGACCGTAGGAATTGCTGATTGTGATGTTATCGAGAGCCGTCCAACTTGAGGGCGCAGGAGATACGACAAGGTCCGTATCAAGCGAGAGTAGACAAGCAAGCAGGGAGGACTAGGCTGAGGCGCAGGAGGAGCAAGCAGAGAGGTCTGGACCGAGGGAGAAGTGACAGATGGCTTCATGGGTCGCAGTGACAGATGGCTTCATGAGTCGCGATTGAAGACGACCAGATCAGTGTGAGGGGCAAGCCGAGTGACAAGGGAAAGCCGACATTGGGATACTCTAGTTGAGGGAGAGCACAGTTGGTGGCTGGTTGTCGAGACCGTCGAGTGGTCTGAAGCGCGACGAATGTTGACATATAGCGGCAAAACCGGCGGTTGAGGAGCGCGTGCAACCAGAGAGGAAAGGACCGGCGGAGGGTGAGCAGACCAAGTTCACGCAAGCCGATGAAGATCACAAAGTCGACTTGCGGACGGGACAGGGAAATTGGATCAAGACCCAGAGGAGAAAGTGCGAGAGCGACTGGAAACTAACACACGAGTTAAATGTGAGCTAATCATATAGAAGACGAAGGCATACCAATACGACCACCACGGCCAGATGTCGGATGTCGACCAACAACCACTACTTGGAGTCAACCGGGGGTGAGTCAACAAATCTCGACTCGGGAACGTCACCCGGGACTGCGTCAAGTGCCGTGCGTCTTCCTCTTAATCCACATTTAGTATGGGTTTTTAGTCGATGTAACGATACTCAGACTGTAGCGACCGCTCCAGATGGAGCGTCGTGTCGAGCGTCGGATCGAGTGTTTAGAGG
>KN050028.1:49380-69074 GCA_000743315.1 Lignosus rhinocerotis TM02 | reverse complement strand
GTGGATGATCCTTGTCCGTGAAAGAGCTTTTAGTCCGCAGAGATGACCGCGAGTATAGATCCGGTAGTAATCCTTGAGTGTGCTGATGTGAAAGTGCTCCTGGTATGAATGTCGATGGTTGGGTGCCGTGCATGTACTAATGTGCGCGTAGTCGAATAGTCCTTGTGTTCTGACGTGTGGGCCAGCCTTGCGAATGCTTGAGCTGAAAGTCCTCGAGGTCCGGCCAGTTAGATATGGTCGTCGTTATCTGCCGTGTGGGTAGTCCAGGCGGAGTCCAGTATGCCAATGAACGATGAGTACACAGATCAGCGTGAGCCGGTGTAAGTGACAAGACCAGGATGAGGGGCCAAGAATAAGTGAAGTTAGTGTGTGTCGGAATGCTGGAGTCAATGTGCTGAACCAAGACCAAGTGTAGATATCGTAGATACTTATAAATCGGGTCGTGTCGATGCTGGTTCCGTAGGATTCTAGAGCTTCCAATCAGAGTTCGTCGTCCTACTTATAAATGTCATGTCGATGCTGGTGTCGTAAGATTCTAGAGCTTCCGTTAGAGTTCGTCGTCAGAGAATGCGCCGGGAATATCTTGATACACAGTAGTCCCTCGAGACGTCGATGCATGACCGCCAGTGCTGCTCCCTTGAACAAACAGCATGTCGCAATCATCTTCAGCTACGAGTAGAACACCAGCGGCATCGTGTGGAGGCGTCACGAGTGGCGGAATGACAGGCGAGGGCCCGAACAGATCATCATCCAGCAAAGGCGTGTGCATCACTGGAGATAACGCATCCGGCTGGTCCGCACCCTCCCTAACGTACTCGTACTCATGAGAAGGCTGTGCAGGACTCGACTCCCCGAATAATTCAGCAAACAGGTCCTCTGTGTCCCTCACTGGACTCGGGGGTGCAGAGCCTCCGGAGGCTGGATGTTGGTCACGCTGAACTGGAGTGCTCGGACGGCGAGGCGGGATACCTGCTGCGCCGAGTTCAGCACCGAGGAAGGCCAGAAAGTCGTCTGCTTCTGCGAGGAGCTGGCCTTCAAGGGGGACTGGCGAGATGAACGAGGTAGCCTCGACTGGTGGTGCTTCTGGATATTCCGCGTCGGACGCGTCGTACCAGATCTCATTCTCCTCATCTGGAATGTTGACTCCTGTGCCAGTGACTGCAGGTGGCACAATGTCATCGAAGGTCGGTGCGTACGTGAAGGTGCCCTCGTCGTCGACGAAGACCTGGTCTTCCTGTTCGTGGTCCTCGTAATCTGGCAGGGCCTGAGCATTCCCCCACAGCGAATGGTACGACTCGTCCATAGGCATTGCAACATCCCACTCGTTGACTGGCCATAGAACAGAGGCCTCTACTGTGGACGGTGACGGGGTGATGAACATCTCCGTGTCCTGGTCGAGAAAGTGGTGAGTGATAAAAATTGACATCCGGCTATATGGATTCTCACCTCTTCGTCAATGAGCATCTGGTCTTCATCAATGCCCATGATCCCGGGACCGGCAGTCTATCCATCGTTGAGTGAATATACGGGTGCCAACCTGGACATGAACGTACCTCTGCACAAGGAACATACACAGACGACGAGACCTGAACGTCCATCACACTTCCACCCTCGATGCGCGTGTAGACCTTGACTGACGCGAGCCGTTCGTACAAGTCGTTGGGGATCGTGAGGGGGGCACTCCGTTCTGCCGGCGTGTAGTCTTGAGGTCGTTGAGTCTTCCAACCTGTTCGGTAAGGAACACCAAAGGCAGCTGGACGTGCATCCCGACGTGTCCTGATGGGTTCCTTCTCCCTCAACATCGCGATCGTCGCTTGAATGATGCTGAGTGGAACGATCATGTCCACGTCCACCTCGTTCGATGTGATGTTGTCGCCATCATGCGCCTCGCGGGCTTCTGGGAGGTCCTCAGGAAGGTGCGTAGGCGGTTGAGCGATGGCAGTGACAACTGCGTAGTCCTCGATGGGGATGGGGACAGGCTCAAGCTGGTGGTTGAGATCACAGTGGGCGGGGATGGCTGCAGAGTCCTCGATGGCGTCTTGCTGTACTGGCGCGGTGGGGATGATGCACGGATACATGAACGGGAAGTCGAGACGTTCCCACTCTGGCTGGGCTACGACGGGTACCCTCGACATGCGCTTAAGGAAGGCCCTCCGAGTCTACGAACATGTAAGGGAGAGTCTGCGCAGCGAAGACAATGAATGCGAACCTTGGTTGTCAACGACTGTGTGCGTACCCGCTTCTTGTTTGGTGAACCGTTGCGCGCGCGAGTCTGCGAGACATTTTCAACATGGACCCGGTCGTCGAACAACGAATGACAGACCTGTTCGCTGGACTCGCAACTGCGCCTGCACCTCTTCCGTGGACGCTCCTCGACATCTGGCGCATGTTCGTCTACGGCGGGTACGTATGGAGGAAGATGGACGTCAACGTCCATCATCGTGTACCTCGCCGCCTTCGGGAGTGGAGCGATCCGACGTGGTTCGTGCACCTGAGGCCCGCCTTGCAAGATCGAAGAGGTGGCACTGCGAGGACGCTTGCGCCGACGTGGTGTCTCAGGCGGGAGCGCGTTGACCGAGGACTGGCCCTCCTGGGATAGATTGTTGGCTCGCATAGGCGGCCATGAGGGTGAGTCGACTCCCGTGAGGGAGGGCCACTCCCGTGAGGGAGCCTAGAGAGATTAGAGTTGACATGGTGAGCGAGAGTGACTGTGTAGGTCGAGTAAGCGTATGGCGGCGATGGGACGAGCTAAAGGTAGATGAAAGAGTTTGGAAAGGCTGGCGGGGATAATATAGGGCACAGTTACGATCGAGACTGTGTCAGTAAAATGTCAACCACCAACTGCTTACGGACACATCGTCACCCTTCACACAGACAGGGCATAGCTCTCTGTACTCGCACGCGATTTCTTCCATGATTATGAATGATTTGGCGATTGTTAGCCATACGGCGACGAAAAAGGTTCGTCAAACCATTCTGCTTGAAACCCGCTTGTATTCATAGCGCAGAGCACGGTGGATGAACGTGACTCCAGATGTGGTCTGAGTGCAGCATCGCGAACACAGATCTGGATAACACACGCAGTCAGCCAGATGCAACCTCGAAGAACGGTGGAGGACACCTACATATTGTACCCGGTGGATGACCGTGACCGCATTGGGATTCATATGCAGTATCATATGGTCACATGACCCCGTTTACTGGATCCCACGCAGACGTCATTGGGCGCTGTTGGACCTTGGGCTCACCTTGAAGTTGCCTTGAAGCTGCCTGCCGAGATGCCGTCAAGGCGAGGCACACTTCACTTCAAGGCGGTCAGACCCTGTCAGACCTTGCGGTAGTGTTGTCACTACTCCGGAGTGCGTTGGAGTTGAACGTTGAACGTTGATAGCCGACACTCCGGAGTGACTCTGATCCACGGCAACACTGTCAGACACTCAGCTTATAAAAAGTTTGCCGTATCCGACCGACTCAGTCAGGCCTCAGAGTCAGACTCCACCGAACCTCCTTAATGCCGCTAGCGTGAAGATGACTATGTAGTCAAGACTTTGGCGGTGGTCCTCCTAGCGTGATGTACAAGGATGTACAACGCTGGTGTTGATCCGAGTGCTGTCGGATCCTCCCGGTTACCCACCGGTTATCAACGATACTGTAACTGAATCCTTGCAGTGAGTTCAATTTGTTCCTGTCATACTTGACCCTCCTTGACCTGAGCATCAGAGCAATGATCGCATATTAATTGCGCCGCCGGTGGCTAACATCTGAGTTCCAGTGATTCTCAGTGTGCATTAATTCGCTACCGCTTGACGCGCCGTGTGAATAGATACGAGCACATTCGCGCCCTCCGGTGCACACGAGGTGAATCCTGAGACTCGCCCTTTCCCCAATGGCAGTCTACCTCCCCCCTCTGATTGCAACAACTCACTTCCTCGCTTGTATTCTCGTCTGTGCTGTCCTTGTGCTGCGATATGTGCTCAATCAGCTCGCTTGGCGTGCCCGGCTCCGTGGGCGTTCGCTTCCCCCGGGACCGAAAGCCCTCCCGTTCATAGGCAACCTCTCTCTCATGCGCAAGCCAGAACCATGGAAATCTCACCACGATCTCTGCGAAACCTACGGTACGCATGAGCGTTGCTGTCGGCCACAGCACTCTGCTGAGATTCTGCTCTAGGCGAAATTGTGTACCTCTCAGTGCTGGGTCAGGACATCGTTATCCTGGGGAGCCCTCGAGCCATCTTCGAGCTCCTCGACAAGCAATCGGCGGTCTCATCCGACAGAATACGCTCTCCCCTTCTCTATCTGTACGTTGCATGGATCCGATTCTGGGTGCCTTGTGTTGACTGGAACCTGGAATAGAACCGGGCAGATCCTCAACTTCGGTTTAGCAGCGTACGGACCATCGTGGAGACGCCACAGGCGTGCGTTCTGGCAACACTTCCTCCCGAGCGCAACTGCGAAGCATCTGTCTCACCAGCGCGACGCCACTCAGCTCTTTCTTCGCAAGCTTTTCGTGGATCCAGCACAGCTGTGCAAGCACATACGATAGTGAGCGAGCTTCCCCTGCCCCCGTCATCACTTGCGTGCTGACTGGGGGACTGGGCAATGAGCACGTTCGTTTCGTCGATCTTCAAAGTGACCTATGGTGTGCAAGTGTCGGAGACGGAGGATGAACGCATCGCTTTGATGGAGAAGGCCGTCGAAGCCGCCGGGGCGTTCACTCCCGGGAGGTATCTCGTCGAGATGTTGCCTTTCTTACAGTACGTGCCGGGTTGGGTACCTGGTGCTGGGTTCCAGAAGGAGTTTGCCGCGTGGAGGAATGCGACTATTACATTCGCAGAACAACTCTTCCTCGAGACAAAAGACAGCCTGGTGAATCCTTTTAAAACTGCTTGTGAGCTCTCGGATGATGGAGCGAACTGACGGTTTTGCAGGAACAAGGTACCGCCTCGCATTCAGTGGTTGCAAGTCTTCTAGGCGCATCGGAAGATGCCGGGCACAAAAGCTCATACATCGAGAAAGACGCGGAAGTGATCAAGAGTGTTGCGTTCAGCGCTTGTGAAGGTATGTGTTACTTGTGTAGTTGCGCTCGAATACGTGCTTATCCTTCTCACTCCAGCCGGAGCTGATACTGTACGTTATCGAAGACCCGCATTACTTGTATGAGACGCTGAGATTTGTTCACATAGACATTCTCGGCACTTCAGGTCTTCTTCGTTGCCATGGCCCTCTACCCCGACGTGCAGAAAAGGGCCCAGGCTGAGTTGGACGCGGTCGTGGGGCTAGATCGCCTTCCTGACCATAGCGACAGAGCTTCACTCCCATACATCGATGCTATTGTCAAAGAATCGCTGCGCTGGCAGAACGTGCTGCCATTCTCTCTCCCTCATGTGACCACGGAGGATACTGAGTACAATGGGTATTTCATCCCCAGAGGGACGACGTTGATTCCAAACACTTGGTACGTAATCTCCGCCATCATTGTGGCCATACTGACGGAGTGCTAGGGCGTGTTTACACGATCCTACGATGTACCCCGAGCCCGAACGCTTCATCCCTGAGCGATTTCTGTGCGACGGAGTGATAGACCCGAACGTCTGCGATCCTGCACAATTCGCGTTCGGGTATGGTAGAAGGTACGCGCTACATCTTTACTGACCTACTATTGCCTTCCTGGTGAAAGACTTAACTGCACGTTCCTGTTGCAACCAGGATATGCCCAGGGAGATACTACGCAGACGCTTCGCTGTTCATCAACATTGCCATGGTCCTTCATGCCTTTGATGTCGCTCCGCCCCTTGACACAGACGGCAAAGCACTCTTGACCGAGCTGAAAATGACAAATGGGGTTCTATCGTACGTGTCTATGTAATGGGATGCGTATTTCTGAGCGCGCTACTAAGTCGACGTCTAGGCATCCCGAGGAGTGCCGCTGCACGATCACACCTCGTTCGGAGAGGACGAGAGAGCTGGTTCTATCTGTTGAATAACCTACTTAGTATCGCTGCAATCAGCAAACCGAAATTATAGCGGAACTACTGTGACTAGACTGCCTACATCGCCTTTCGCACACGCTTGATACTGACATAACTTTTGACAGAGCAGCATAGGCCGGTCTGCGGCGGTGATGCTTGCTTTCCTACAGTAAGTTTGATGTGGCGATGGTTCCAAGTCTGAGCATCTAGATCTCAGAAAGTGCCCTTCGAGTCAACAGTCAACTTGTCGTAGTACATGAATGCATCTCTTCCGTCTTTCATATCAATCTGCATTCGATCGCCCGAAGCAACGCATGGCGAGTACGAGTAACGTATGGACTATGAATGGTGAGCATAAGTTCATGTTGTACGTTGCATAGCCATGAGTCTCACGACCCCAATGAGGAGCGGTGTGCTTGTTGAGGTTGAAACCCCTTGCTTCGGGATGCCACGTGCGACGTCCTATCTCCATTCCACTAAGCACTTGGGTTTACGTTGATCGGACACACGTCTCCCTATGCATGGACAGTAACGAGTACCCTGACAGGAAGCTCGAAGCGTTAACAACGACGACCAGCGTACCGAGATACGTTTGGCATTACCATGCGTTTCTCCACATCCTTCCATGAAGCAGAGCTTCTCGAGCGGAACCCGCTGTCCTAGTCCTTTCAGATACAAGGTGTATAAAGCCCGTCATGACGATGCTAACTCGACATCAGGTTCATCCCTGCTCTGGTGCCCTTCGTTTCGACTACTAACCTGCTCATCGTCGGTGCCCTCGCCGTCTGATCATGTTCTGCAGTGCCTCGCTCCTCACCGTCGCCCTCGCCCTGGTCGCATCCGCAAGCCCCATCGAGCACGTCCACGGACCTGCAATCACGGGTGTGCGGATCCCGATCCAAAAGCGAGGAACCCTGACGAACGCGGACGGCACCTTCAACCACGCAAAGACCGTCCGTGAGATTGTCAAGCTCAAGAAGTACGTCCTCCGGCACATCCAGCTCCCACTCTGACAGGGATCAGCGCCAAACGTCTAACGCTGACCGCTCATCATGGGGTGCAATTAGCAAGCACCGCCAGAACCTGATCAACCTCGAGAAGAACGTTGGCCGCCGAGTGTTCTCCGAGGGCGCTGAAGTCAAGCCGCTCGCGACCATCCCTGCATTGTTCCAGAAGCGAGCGTCAGTGGGCCTGACCGACCAGGAGGATGACCTCGAGTGGACGGGCAAAGTCAGTATCGGCACCCCCGAGCAGTACTTTGTGATCGACTTCGACACTGGGTCGTCCGACCTCTGGGTTCCGTCGTCATCATGCAGCAGCTGTGGCAACCATGCCAGATACGACCCGAGCAAGTCGTCACAGAGCAGCAAGAAGAGCGGATCGTTCCAGATCAGCTACGGAGATGGCTCAACTGCTTCTGGCACACCCTACACTGACACGGGTGAGCATTCTTGCTGTTATTGTGAACGGGGATGCTAGTGCTCACTAACCGTGCCTCCCGCACAGTCACCGTTGGTGGAGTGAACGCCACTAGTCAGTACATCGCCGCGGTCACAAAAGAATCGGCAGCGTTCCTCTCTGACCCCGCTGACGGCCTCCTCGGACTGGCCTTCCCCGAGATATCCAACCTGGGTCATGTAAGTCATTTCGACCTACACACCATCTCCCCAATTTTGTCGCATGCTAACTAGGAGCGATATCACCGCTGCCCCGCAGGACCCGTTCTTCTTCACAGCACGTTCCCAGGGCACCGCCCCTGAGGGCGTCTTTGCCTTCAAGCTCTCACGGACCAGCTCTGAGCTCTTCGTTGGCGGCACGAATAGGTCGCTCTACACCGGGGCGGTCGAGTACCACCCAGTTGTGATCGGGACCGGATTCTGGCAGATCCCTGGCGCATCCGTCGCAGTGGATGACCAGCGCGCCGCGTCCAACTTCCAGACCATCATCGATTCTGGCAGCACGATTATCAATGCGCCGCCAAAGGCCGCCAAGGCGTTCTGGAACCGCGTAAAGGGCTCGAAACTTTTCGATTCGAAGGAGGGTCTGTATGAGTACCCGTGCAACTCGCACCCGGAGGTCGCCTTCAGCTGGGGCGGGAAGTCGTGGGCGATCAGCGCGGATGAGTGAGTACTTGCATACTGGGATATATCGCCTCTCTTCGCGCAGGCTGCTGACACAGGTTCACTCAGCATTAACCTGGGTCGAGTGTCGGAGGGGTCTAGCTCGTGTGTTGGTGCGATCTCTGGGGCCGACCTCGGCTTGGGGACCAACGTCTGGCTCCTTGGCGATACGTGAGTAGTAGCACAGGGCATCCTGGTCGAGTAGTACTCATACACGGGCCGTACAGCTTCATGAAGAACACATACACGGTGTTCTCCGTCGACGCCAACGCCGTTGGCTTTGCCGAGCTGGTATGAAATACAAAGTGTGAGGATAACTGTGCTGTGATCAGGATGGTATGTGAGTACCAGCTGTAGTGTAGTAAATAGTGTAGGGTGATACCCAACTCGCATAATCGCTACGCTGCAAACTTGAACGTTGTTATTTTTTTTCAACCTCACAGGGCTCAGAGGCTCCAGCAGAAAGAAGCGCAGACAATTTTTCAACCTCACAGGGCTCAAAGGCTCCAGCAGCAAGAAGCCCAGACGGAATTGAGGATTGAGTATGGACTATATATGTCGAACCTGAGAGATGACGGATTTTTGATCATATGTACACACCACCCTATGGCGCTGGATTTGGTTTAGCACCGCAGCGAACCAGAGATGAAGATCCCGTGGGCTCGCGAAAAGTCTGTTGTGCAACATGTATATGTATGCCAAGCAGCTTGCAAATGGCAACTTTGAGCACAACCGGGCAGAACGTACTGATTATGTGCAATCGTTCGGGACACAAGCTTCTAATCTGCCCTCGCAGACAACTGCATCCGGAACTGAATCATGCAAGTATACATATTCTCACAGAACCACGCAAGGGAAGCCGGATGTGGGGAGTTTGGTCCGCCAGTTCACCGCCACTGGTCGTTGCGGGTGGCGGAGCCACTTCCGGGGGTCGTGAACGAGTCGTTGGGATCAGACTCCCAGGTGATCTGGCCGTTATACTTGCGGATGTACTTGTACTCGACGTTGGTGTTTGCGGGGAGCGTCACCGTGACTGAGAGCACCCGCCAGTCAGTATATACTCATGGAGGGGAGATACGGGCACACGTACTGCTCCACGTAGGGTAATTCGCAGCGGAGAGGATGAGTGCATTATCGGGTGACCAGTTCTTGAGCGCCTCGACGCTACCGGTGATGTAGATGTTCTCTGCGGACATGGTCAATTAACGCATGTCACTCATCTCATCTTGCAGGCGGAGGATGACCGGAACAAAACTCACCACCGAAGAAGGTTGTAGCCTGAACGTTGAAGGTGACAGAGACGCTCGGACCAGCGTTTCCGCCGCAGGTCGAGGAGGGCTTGAGGCCAGCAGCACCCCAGCTGGAGTAAGTCTTACCCTCACGCGCTGCGAAGGCAGTAAGCGTAGCGGCGTAGCTCCATGTGAGGTCGGATGCGCTGACCGGGGTGCCGTCGTTCCTCGTATACTGTTCGGCAAGGGCGCCGTTTGAGGGCGTGTATTTGGCGTTGACAAGGAGGAAACCGTCCGCGAAGTTCTTGATCGACGAAATGAGGCTGGTGAAGGTCGATGAGGAGGCCGGGTAAGTCCCGACCGAGACGTTGGGATTGAACTGCTGGAAGAACGCGAGGGAGGTGCTGGTTACCTCGAGCTCGCCCTGCTTAACTGCTGGAAGAACGCGAGGGATATGCTGGTCACCTCGAGCTCGCCCTGCTTGTTCCAGACAACGATGGCGTCGTAGAGCTGCTCAGCGACAGCGGCCGTAGTGAGGTACCAAGGCTGCGAAAGAATCGATCTGAACCTCCTAGGAATTGCTGAGGGGGGGAAAAGCGAGGCTTACGTTCCCACCGTAGTAACTGTCTTCGGGGTAGCGACCGGTGGCGACAGCAGCGGTAGTAGGGACGCCGCTATTGATTGTATAAATCGAGCGGAATGCATCGACGTAGATCTTGAGGTTAGACAGGGCCTTGTCAGAGCAGGGTTGGAATGTCACAGCGTCGCATCCTGCTGCAGAGTCGAACGTGTGGATGGACGTGAGGACGGTGTTTGCATCCTTGCCAGACCGGCCGCCGCCAGTGTTGGCTGTGATGTAGCCAGCTGAGGGGTTCCAGTATGTCTATCAGATGTGGGGGGTGCGTGAGTCTCTTATCACGAGACTCCTCACAGTCAGACGGACCTGCAGGAAGCACAGAATGTTGTCTGCTTGAGTGGTGTAGGCCTCGACGACCGAAGTCTGGCCGATATTCCGAGCTAAGGCGGCACCCTCACGGAGTGCACGGTGCTGAGAAGCAGTAGTAAAAAAGGACGAGGAGTTGACTTCCTCCCAGAGGTCAAACCTGAACAATCCTGGCATCAGCGTATGTACAGCAAAACTGGCTCAAGCTGAGCATACGTCGACATATTCCAATTGTCGCGCGTATAGTCCAAGTCGAGCTTTATGATAGGCCAAAGTGTATCGATCACATAGGAAGTGCCGTTACCGTTCTCGAGCAGCCAATTCGCGTAAGTAATGATAGTGGTCGCTCGAAGAGGGGGGCCATCTGCGCGCACTATTTCTTCAGAACCGTGGCGTCACAGAGAAGGGGGCGAGATACGTACCGCGTTGCGGACGACCCCAGGCCCCGGTGAACGCAGTCTCGTCGATTTGAAACTTGGCCTCGCCGAGCCCACCGGTGGTGACGCTGCCGCTGGGATTAGTCACCTGCTGGATCCTGGCCTGGGAAGACGTGAAGTTGTCGATGAGGGAGCGGAGGGACGTGTCCTCGCCGCTCGTGAACTGGTCGACAATGAGTTTGAAGACGAGGGACGAGTCGCGAGTCCATGTGTAGAGGTAGTCGGGGTCGTGCGTGCTCGGCGACGCGACGACTACCCCCGCCTGTTAGGAAGGTGCCAAAAATAGACATGTGAGCATTCTGAGTGCACATGTGGAGAGCAGCATGTGCATGGAAAACGATACCAATGGCTCACCTTAGCGCCAGACGACTTGGACCCGTTGGTACCGATATTTGCGAGGACGCCTGCTTTGGCGAGGGGGCCCTCGGACTCGACATAACCCTCAGCCGACTGCGCAAACGTAGCAGTGGCGAGAGCAACGAGCGACGTGAGAAAAGTGAAGCGCATGGTGGCCGATCAGGACTCAAGGAGAGGGAAGAGAAGGGGAACGGGTACTGACGACGGCGCAGGATAGGACGCTGTCAGTGAAGAGACTGAGTGGGTCCTGGCTCGTATTTATGTTGTTGTAGCTAGCATTAGTCTGGCGCGACCGATTTGCGTAGGCTGACGATGTCGGCGGGTTGGGCAGAGCATGTGCACGGTAAGGGAAGGATGGGTCAGGAGGTCAGCACAGAAGACCAGGTGTTTGATGGTGAACGCGGTGATACCATTCGACCTTATGTCGCGACCATATTGATCCCGACTGGCGTAGCTGGGGCTAACTTGGTGTTGACATAGCCAGAAGAGAGCAACGTAGATCACGAATGAACGCATGAATCGCGCAAGGGCTCGGCCAACCTGTGCTTCTCAGGACCAACAAACAAAGTGGTCGTGATGAGGCAAAGGTGAAAGCTTGCAGTCAGGGTTTGAGTTCACGTTTGTTCCACCCTGCTCTGCTACAGACCCCTATACTTCCCTCCTTATTTCCACTAGTTCCCCGCTCGCTGCTCGGCACTTGCTGTCCATGTCAATGTATTAGTACTGACGCAAATGGGACATTCTGCCTTCAGGCGATTTTGTTGCTCGGTGTGGTTGCATGAAAGCATAATCAACGAGAACACGTAAAGCATCTTTGAATTGACATTTGGTGTCAGTGACATGTGTTAATGTGGGGACGACATCTGCGTCCCACATGCACCCGGTGTTCAAACGTTCAAACATGTTCGGTTCCTCCTGCAGTCCCACACAGATTACCCGTCTCGGCTTACTGCCTGAAGATCGTAGACATAATTGCCGGAAGCGTGCGATGGGTATAAGGCTCCTGAAGGCGGGGCCGTATTCTACCCCCAACGGACTTCTGGACTACATGTAAGTCTGACATCGACAGGCCTGCCTACTTGTGCAGCACTCTTCCTAGTTCATCATGAAAACGCCCCAATCATTTGTAAGCGTCGGTCAGCAAACGGCGATTGACGAAATGACAAGTAGGTACTGCTCTCTCCGTTTTGAGGCATCCCATTGCCGTGTCCCATGTGTTTCACTAGTGCGCACTACTCACACGTCCACTTGTCAGGGCGCATAGCGCATAGAATCCATTCGCTTGTCGAACAGAAGTATCAAGGTCCCGCAGTTATTCCGGCGACAGAAGAATAAACTTCGCAGAGATCTTCGTGTACATTGCACGGGTCCGGATGCAATTGTAGGGCTTCCGAGCTAAGTGAGTGAACGGGCTGGACGAATGTAATACACGCAAAGACTTCAATGTAGTAACCTTACCCTTGTGTATAAGGGTATGTTCGACCTGTAGTGAGCAATGCTAGGGCATTCTTACCACAGATGTGCTCAAATGCTTTGATGTTTGATGGACAACGTACGGGTAGAGGTAGATTCCCTAGATGCTTGGAACCCCTGGTCGTGTCGGTGTCAACTATCGATACACGACCTCCCAAGTTGCAGGAGGTTAATTCCCTACGAAGATTTTCTTTGCTCAGCAACATCGAACATTGCTGACAGGACCCGTTCTCACCACTAGCGACATTGGTACAACCTTGGCAAAACCTCGTCACAGGATTTGTTGCAACCGCAATCTGAGTGTCAGAATGATTGAAGAACATGAGTTAGGGTGTTGCGACATGCGCTGCAGGAAATTGTTGCGTCGGTAGTGCGGGGCTCTAGGCAGTAGCAATTGCACGACGACCCCAAGAGACACAACGCGACATGGAGTCCAAGAGTTTCCGAGAGCGCGCATGATTCGATGGTCGGACACGGCTGAACATGTACAGTGACAACATACCCAAGGACGGCGTTGAGAAGCTAGGCATAAATGGTCCCACTATAAGTAATCTAGACAAATGACAAGGGAATTTAGCAGTCATCAATAAGTCAGGGAAAGGAACCGCCAGTAAGACAGCGGTGTTGAGGGGCTGCGAGACTCACGACAAGTCCGCCAACAACCACACGACCTAACCCCTCACCAAACCCCCAACTAAACAACTCCGCAGAGGCCTCCGCCTCCGCCACCCGACAGCGACATTATGAGTCCGAGTTCCTACTCCGTATATCACCGTTTCCTTCCTCCAACCGCGCCAACGTCTCCTCTAGAACGAGGGCCCGATCTGCGTCGCACCGCGCCTCCCACTCGGGATCGGTGCTCATATAGCTTTTCGGCCGGTCCTGCTCGTCCTCGACACTTCGTGCACTCCGTGCACTGCCCCTACTCCTCCGGCTCTGTGCCGAGCCATTACTCCTCGGCCGTTGCGCACGAAGGGCGTCGCTAATGAAGCCCGATAGGAGGAGCGTGCTCCCGCGCGTGTTCCCATACGCCGGAGGTGGGGGGATGGCGATAGCGTTGTCCTCGACGTCCCCAGTGCCCACGCCCGATTGGGCCAGTGCAGCGGCGTACGTCGGCAGAGGCGGGCGATTCCACGGGGCAAGGCCCATCGTCGCTTCCTGCGACGGGCGGCGCGCGGTCGGGAGGACCTCTCCCGGATGGACATGCGCGTACCTCTCCGCGCGGAGGCGGAAGATGCGGCGCTCAATGAAGATGAGCTGGGCGAGAGAGCCGATACCGAACGCGACGTGCACGAATATTTGCGCAGACGTTGAGTTGAAGATGACAGTGGTGTTCTGCGCGGCGGCCGCGTCGTCACTGCCGGGCCTCGGTTCGGACTCGGGCTCGGAGGGCTGGTTTTGGCTGGTATGCATACGTTGGAGGGACCCAGCCGGCGATAGTACCGGCAAAGAGGCAGATCTGGAGGAGGAAGATGCTGAGGGTGGTCACGCGCAGTCCGCCAATGGTGGGTATCCGTTTGGGCTTCAGGAACGAGATAAGGCTGCGCTTCCCTGAGGTGTTCGTCGTATTCGTCGACTCCGCTCGCGATGGTGAACGTGGGGGGTCGCCCGAGGCCACTTCCGCGTCGGAAGAGGCGGGATGGACACGATCCGCTGGATGTCGTGTGGGAAGGGTCGTAGATGAAGTACTCGCCTGATCCTCTGCCTCAGCGGTGTTGTCACGGTGTATCCCCTGCTCATAACCTATCTCCCCGCGTTTTCGCGGTAAGGGACCCGCCTGTGGGCGCGGTGACTCCTGCGGCTCATCCGACGGACCAGCTTGCCTCCTCTCCTGCGACACAGGTGGTGGCGGCGTCACAGTTACTGTCGGTGTAGTCGACGTCTCGGCCAGCGGTTGGGGGGCGGCATTCCGAGAGACGCTCGACGCCATAGCCTATTCCTTGTGAAAAGAGCGGAAATTATGCGTGCGTCTGGCACTGCCGACACAGCAGCATACAAGAAAATGAGTCTGGCAAGAATAAATGTGGTAGCGGGAACGAGGTTGAGAAAGAGAAGAGACGCAGGCGAGATTTGCGGGGGACCTCATCATTACCATAGTCTAAGCCACAGCGTATCCAGGGACAAAGTTGCATACATCAGAACAACCCGCGCTGATTGGCCCTGTCGACCACGGGACACCATTGGACGGCCCGGTAGCGTATCGTAGCAAGCCCACCACCGCCATCACCAAATATATAAGTCGCAGCAGCTTCGAACACAAGCCACTGTCAGACGAAAATAGTGGGCAAACATATCCATCAAAACACTCTGTGCAGCTACATCGTCTGAACACTAGTCTGAGTATTTACAGCTCTGCAGTCAGCCTCGGCTCCTCCCGATACATTATAGGTCCAAGATCCACGACTGTGTAGAATGAGAAGTTCTTCATCTCGGGAGCCTTGCCCGTTGCATGTGATCGCGAGGGCGTCCCGACATCTGCCTCTTCAGTGGGTTCTGGGTCGTCTGACCGGTATGTGTACGACACGAGCATGTTGAACTGTCAGTGTCGTTAGATTGACCCACCAACAGTAGCAGGGGTACTCACTCGTACGTCTCCACGGGCCTCCTTGGGGATAAGCACCTCACCACTCACTATGGTGACGTTCGCCCTCTTCTCGACGATCCCCACCGACCGCATCTTTCCTCGCCCATCCTTCCCTTTCTTCCCCCGCGTTTCGACAATCTCCATCCCATCGTCATCTATAAACATGTCTTCGTCCTCGTCATCATACTCCCATGCCTCCGCGAAGGCGCCAACGGGGAACGCAGCGCTCGGCAGCTGAATCTGGAACGTACTCCGACGTGCCCGCTCAGAGGCCTCGGCATCCTCTTCTCCCATCTGCACCGGAGCGACCGCCTTCGCTAACCTAACCTGGATCGGGTCGTAGAGCGGATTTGTGAACGCAAGGTGGAAGGAGTACGAGTGACCGGCGATGAGCGACCCCGCGGCTTGCTGCTCCTCGGCCGCAGCTGCGGCTGACGCAGACTTGGTCGAAGAGCGTTTCATCATCTCAATTGCAGCTTGCGCGTGCGGCAATGTGACGGCAATAGCGGGGAGGTAGTTCGCCGCGACGAGCTTGATCTTGAAGCGCACGGACTGCGCCTTCTGCTCCGGCTTGATGAGAATGTGTCGGCAGCTGGGACATCGTTTCGACTTCTTTGACTGCAGCGGTATCCGTAGGGGCTTGAGATCGCTGTCAGATGGACAGATACATTAGCTCCAACAGACATGTGCGCCTCAACAACTCACCTCGCGCGCAACGGCGACACCCAGCTATTCGTCCACCTCTGCTCCAGCGCCGCGACCTCGCTCACTGTCTCCAGATGCCTCAAAAACTCCACATCGGCCTCACCACTGAGCGCCGCCGAGTTCCCAATCTCTACTCTACTCTTATAATCCGGGTACTCCTGCCGGTGTGCGGCTTTCTCGCGACCGATCCGCGAGCGGGAAAGGGGATTATACTTGCCCACCCCGGGGATGTCGCGCGCGAGCGCGGACGACGCGGCAGCTGTGATAGGGTTCGTATGGACGTGATGTGAGGATGCGCTGGGAAGGGCGGAGGAGGAAGAGGATGCACGTAGAAAGGGCTCAAAATGTTCCTTCAGTCTCTCGAACTCGAGCGATTCTGGGGCCGAGTCTTCAAACTTCTGCAGCTGCGCTGGGGAGAGACACGGCAACGTAAACCCCTTTGCGGACGGACAGGACAGTAAGAGAACGCACCTGCAAGACCGGTGGGCTTCTCGAATGTGATGCCCACTTCGGCAGAGTCCCATCGACAGTGATTGCAGTACAGGAAGAAAGGGGGTTCTCCGAGTGTGGTTGAAACAATAGGTGACATCCTGCTATCCACATTTTCCGGAGGGTCCGACGGCACTACTGTGAGGGTATTCCGACAGTTCGGACATAGAAAGCAGTTGCGCGCACATCTTGCCATATAGTCAGCAACGATCACGATAACACCAGTTTCTCTGTTTACCTGTTCTTCTCTGCGCGCACACTCGCACTGGGTACCTCGAACAAACAGTTGGGACAATAGTACCCACTCACTTCGACGAGTACGCATCGGTTACACCGCACGGCATCACACTCTTCGCAGAAGAACAGGTTGTGCAGTGGGTGAAAACTATACGTGGACGACGGGAGGTGCGGGGGTGGTGGATGCGGTAATTCGGCGAGACAGGGACAATAGTATTCTATCTTCGGCGCCATGGCGAGACATGGATGCGTGCGTTCCTTCTGCTCTAGTGTCCAGCAAGCGTGTGCGGGTATAGAGAAACCAGGGCGTATAACTGGTGAAGAAGGGGAGTAGTTGTGATTTGCACACGCTGCAAGAGGCGTCGCGCCCCTTCCAAAAGGGTGACTATTTGAATAAGAACGGGTCTGTAATATGTATGCACAATGTCCGTGACGTCACTGTAACAGTTGTCACGCCGTTGGCCCTTCTTTATGCCAGTACTTGACAAAACGTTCAAGCAGCCTGAGGACTCGCTTCATCGGCGCTGCCCCGATCCGCATGGTGGGCTCAAGCAAGAGAAACACTGGGAACCACGATGGTCACCGCTTGATGGGCAGTCTGAACGAACTCGTTGATAAACTCAACATCCAGCTGCCGTTTACGCTCAAGACTCCATATGACCTTACGCCTGCTCTCCTCCTCGGGATACTGGAGTCGATGCTCCGGTCGTGTCTTCCGATACCTCTCGCGGTTCGCGCACCGCGAGACTTCAACAGCAAGGTCCAAGCTATGAAGACCTTCCTCTGCGTGTTGGAGAGCGACATCTTGGGCGGGGAGAATATAGGGCTAAACGACGTTGATCCGCAGAGGCTCGCCGCGGGAGAGGAGGAGGAGGTCGAGTATGTGGGCGAGCTTCTTTGTTGGCTTGGCAGGCAGAGAGGTATTCTTGCAGGTTCGTCGCGCGAGGACGACTCACCGCCCACGTTGCCCTCCCATTCGCGCTCGCGCCCGCGTCACGGTCGCCGAACCTCGTCCCCCTCCACGCAGTCCACGGTCACGAGCGGTGCGCACTCTAATCTCTCCATGATGCGCACCACCCTTGCCGATACCGACACGACCGTTATGTCTGTCGCGTCCGAGCCCCCGCTCGCTCCTCTTGCCCATCCCGAACTCCCGGGTCTGCCCTCTCTCCCGCAAGACCTCGCTCCTCCCAGCGGTGGAGGCCCGTCGCACCGCGCTCCGCCGCGGTGCATTCACGAAGTGCAGGCCCCTCCCTTCGATTTCGCCCCCGACTTGGACGCGGACGCGAGCACGTCCGTCGAAAGCTCTGTGTGCCACTGCGCCAGTGTCGCGGTCGACGACCCCCTCCCGCGCACGCCGATCCCGCACCGTTATGATGGGTGGATAGACAGGGCGGACGAGAACGCCGAGCTGCAATCATACTATCGGCAGCGTTCCCCTCCGAGCGGGCCTTCCTCTTCAGGCCGTCGCGCCAAGTCGTACTCGGGTACATCAGCTCCGCCCTCGTACACATCGCGCCAAGTCGTACTCGGGTTCACCAGCCCTGCCCTCGTACACTCACTCTGCCCCCTCATCAGGAAGTCGCGGGTCTAGGCGGATCATCACTCCCCATAACGCACCGACGGAGTACACTCTTGCTCTGATGAACGAGCGTGCGAGGTTGCTCGAAGAATTGGCGAGAATGAAGAGGCCTCCAGCGGTTCCGCAGTAGTGTTCTCATGCACGTTGATAGCTTCGGTCTCCTTGAACTGTTTCTCATGTATCATACATATTACAGTCGTGGTCCCTGCTTTCTGGTTATCCTGGCCTGCTTTGAGACAACCCTGTCATCACTCGCGCTCTTGCCCGTACCCGGTATATTACATTACAACATGTACAGTCCCCGTTTACTTTACCCACTGCTTTAGTGCCTCTACAGCTACATCGTCTTATATGCCGTCCTGAGGACTCTTCCATCGCAATGCCGATGACGTACTTTTGTGTACTCACCCAATTCTGGTTAGACCACGATCGAGATTGACAGCTGAGTACAACTCAACAACTTCAAGTTCGATGGCACGAGTCGATCGACTCGAGGGTTATCCCACAAATTCCATCGTGACAGGCTCTCGCTGAAGATCCTTGCAGCTCACACGACCACTGTTATGGATGGAACATCATCCATGAATGAACCAGGTGGACCTGTTCTATATCCCGTCCCACACTCACTGCACGTTGGAATCCGAAAACTCGGACAAAAGCTTGCATATACATAGGCACTGACAGCTCGGACGTTGCCACCGCGCAACAACTACGGAACGAGGCCGTGTCGTAAGCCCGAGAGAGCGCAGTCCCGACGAACTGCAAGACACGTAACCATACTGTGCAGTGTACAACGGCTAAACCACGGGCCATTTTAGTTCTGAGAACCACACAACACAGCGTCTCGGGATCCCGCGACGTCCCCCCGTGGCATATATGTATATTCCTCACCCCCCCCACCACCGACGGCGTTCGGACGGGCGCCGCATGTGCCATGCAAGTACGAGGACTGTAGATCATGCCGCGGAAGCGGGACACGGACACCGAACCTGGGCGACTGAGGTGCGACGGAGCGCCCTCGCTCAATCCTCGGCGCGTCCCGTGCGTGCAAGTATGTACACAGTGCATAGTCTCGAGAGCTCGAGACATTGTCCCGCCCCGAGTCGAATGCCCGTGTTGCGTAGCGCGCGTCATCGCCCCGGGTCAAAGTAGGTCAAAAGTCCGCCTCTCGTGCGACGGGCGTCGCATCTCGGATCGCGAATCTCGGACCTCAAGGCGTCCGCCGTCCGGCTTCAAGAGTCTCGAAGCTTCAGCGCCAGCTTCGAAGCTCGAAGGCCGACCGTCGCACGAAGCGCGTCCAGACACCCTCTCGATGAGCATGAGAGCGAAAGGGCCGACGATGACATCGAGCCTGGCGGCGAACGTATGTACGTTGTACACGGCACAGTAAAGTTGGCCGCCTGCTTGCCGCACATCGATTGCCCTCCTTCCCCCCTCCCCCCCCCCCGGGGGGGGGGGGGGCTCTTTCCTCGCACACGCACCGCGTCCGACGTCGGAGGATTGGTAGGAGGCACACACCACACGCCGCAGCCGGGCTGGATGGATCTGGAGAGCTCGTCGCTCAACAGA
>KN050028.1:2927-36983 GCA_000743315.1 Lignosus rhinocerotis TM02 | reverse complement strand
CTCGAATGCTGCGATACATGTCCATGTCGACCGGGATCCGAGCCACAAGTCTGGTCCTCAGGGTCTTGACGCTTTCGCCATTCACGGGACGGTTGTCTTCGCTAACTCGCAGACACGCTCGCAGAGGACGTTGCCCTCTTTCTGCAAAATTGCAGGCTTGACATTAAGGCCAAAAAAGGTGGGCGGGCCTTTAGTCCCGAGTTCTCGGGATGGACCTCAGGTGATTACCTGAAGATGACAAGGGGTAGGTAGGTGGGCAAGAACGAGCTGTAATGCATGCCATGGCCATTGATTCTGGTCACGCATCACGCTGGCTTAGTAGTAAGAACGATACTCGGATGCTGGAGATATGTATGCCTCTCAATGTTGTTGAGAAACCAGTTTCATACAAAAATGATTTATACTACATCTGAAACCTTCACAAGGATGAAGTTGAATTCATCCCAAGACACGTCGAACTGCCATCAAACGATTGCAAAGCACACACAATGGACCTCACCATGCTGAGGTTGAATCAGTAATGGGTCGATCTCCAGCTGGGCACATCCGAGATGGCACACCTAATTCGACTCGACTTCAAGAAGCGACCTTCCAGAGCAGGTACAAGTACGTCTTGCCGCGGCCTTTGTTGATATCAATGGTCGTTCCGTCCCACCCCTGAGGCATAACTCCGATAGAGCTGTCAGAGCGGAGCAGAACCACGTTGGTCGCTTTTGCATCCTGTGTGATGTCCCTGGTCAAAAGCAGGTAGCGGTAGTCGCCGCCCGCACCCTTGGCGAGGTCCGACTGGGTAGGATCGGCGCTGCCCTGGATGACAATCTCAAAGCCAGTGACGGCTGAGCTGGGTTCAGAGACGTAATGGGGCACAAGCCAGACATATCTAGAAAATGTAGATGCATTGTTGTCAGAACCGACCGGCAGAAATGAGAAGCAACGAGATCCTTACTTGCCGCCGAACTGGTAGTTGATGTCGTCGCTCAAGCCGGTGAGCTCGCGGACACGGTTGGAGGGTTCTTGAGACGGCTCATCGCCGTATACAACCTTGATATGCGATGCCCGCCGTCAGTTCCCGATGCACGCACAGCGATCACAACCGGTGGAAATGACGCATCCAGCTCACCTCGATGTAAGAGATGAAGAGACGGGCGACGACGTCGGGCTTCAAGGTAGACATTACTGATCAGTGGCAGTTGGCTTGCGAATGCGACTATGGCCTGAGGACATTGACTGGCCATAGGGGATCTTATACCTGCAGAAAGGAACTCATCCGCGGGAGCACCAATTCATGCCGGTCCCAGGTTTACCATCCTGTCACTGACGTCGTTTTGGGTGCCGAATCTGTTTGCTATACTCTTGCACAGGTGGCAGCGGCATGATAGTACTGCATGGAAGAAGTGGTACATAAATTGAGATGTCGAGACCTGCCTAGCGCTCTCTTGTTCATCTGGCGTAACTTTGCAGCATCTGACCTGGGATTCCAATCTCATACTCGGGTTGCCTGCAAACAAGCCCTAGAGGTCGTAGACACGTAGCCTGCAGCATGACGTTTGAAAGGGAAAACGGCAGGGTTCTGTGTTCTCGGTACGTACTGGAGAAGCGAGAAGTCATTGCACGAGCCGGATGGCAGGGCATCTACACGCGTAAGTCGTGAACGTTAACGCAAGTACGGAGGGGCCGTATCCGTAGAAGTCAGCGAGAGTCTCACCGTCACCATCGATAGTCACTGAGTGGTCTACGAGTTGGCTGAGATCGGTCGATTGCGAGCTTGAGCAGCCCGGCGTAAGCACCCCCCGAGACTCAGCCGCTGGAGCCGACGTGCAGGGCTTGCAATTCATACCAGCAGCTTCAGGGTCGTGGTTAGATTGACGGGGCTGCCTCACATGATGTAGGCATAATTTATCGAATACCCCCTCAGGAATGCACCGGGTGTGTCCAGGAGCTGAGAGATATCCTCAGTTTCAGCAGGTTATTCACTCTTATCCATTCAACCGAGGGTGTCGCTTCTAGCAATGCCAGGGGCATCGCACATCCACCACTTCGTTGCACGCAGACTGCTCTCCACTACGATAGGTCCGGCGTGTGTAATGTACGTCGTACTTTTGTACTAGATATCCTGTACTAAATATCCGGCATCGGTGTCTGTGTGGGAGGAGTCCAACACAAAAGAGGCTGAATCATAGTAAAACATTGAGTTGCGTCTGTAATCTTGTCATATCACGTTTGTTGTACGTTACTCACTAATTAAGGGAACGTCCGGTGAATATAGTTGAGAACACTGTACAAAACATCATCTCTGTATACCGGTATACAATCTGTGAACATCATACAAAGCATTGAGTAGCACATGAACATCTCCAGGTGACGTGCTCCACGCGTTCAGTCGACATCTTCTCCCTCGTCGTCGGCATCGTCGCCCTTCCCTGTCTGGTCACGGATGCCACCCTCCGAGAAGTTGAGGATGCCCGCAACGTCAAGCAGCTTCACAACCTCTTCCGCCTCCTCCACCTTCATCGCCCCAAGCACCTTGTTCACCTCGTCTAGACTCTGGCTGCTGAGCGCCGCCTGTAATCGCTCGTCGAAGCCCTGGAAAACATCCCATCGCATCTGCAGAGCCTTCCGCACCTCCTCAACGGTGACATTCTCAAAGCCGGGCCCGTCTAGCTCCAGATTCTCTGGTGGCGGACCGTCGGGAACGTTGAACGAGATCGAGACGTCCGGATTCTCGGGAACGAGCTGAATCTGCTCTCCACTAGCTGCGGATTCTTCTGCCTTCGATATTCGGACGCGTTCGACGAGATGGGCGTACGTGTCCTGGACGTCCTTCTCAAAAACAGATGTAGCTCGTTGGTCTCCCGCGATCATCCTACAGAATACACTGATGAGAATGGTCCACACAAAGCGGCAAGCATACACTCACTTGCGGAAGAGCATGGACGGGCCGTCCTTGCCGAGCTTGTCACAATACTGCAAAAGCAAGCTCTGGTGCACGCATTGCAGTGCCCACTTAGGATTGTCGTTACTCTGAGCACGGAACGCAGCGACGAGGAGCGCATCGGACGCGCCGGGAACGTATACGTCGCGATGGGCCTTGATGAATTCCCATGATTGCTCGTAATCGCGAACAGGGATATGGGAGAATTGCTCCAGTGAAGGAGTGAGTTCGGGCAGCTCGTCATACTCATCTTCTGCTGTGGAGGGACTCTTCGACGACGATGTTGATGCTTGAGTGTTGAACGGAGCCGCTTCGACACCCTTGGGGTTGAGCGTCTCGAACTCGGTGACTTGTTTCTTGGGCTTGTCCTGGATGGCGCCTTTGACAGGAGGTGGAGCAGGCTTGGGTGGTACGTACTGCACAATGCGATGACACTCAGTACAATGCAGCTGAAGGAGGCGTAGCGACGCACATGGGACTCAAAGCCGTCGTGAATGTCCTCCGACGTGATCTTCTTATGCGCCTCCTCCTCCTCCTGTTGCAGGTCCTTCCGCAGCTTCGCCTGATGCTCCTCCATCTTCTTCAAGTGCTCCTTCAGCCCAAGAACCAGAGCCTCTCCAAGCTTCGGGTCATCCTTTTCCACACCTTTCTTCTTTGCCTCCTCCCACACCTGTAGCAGAAGGGACAGCAGCATCTCATCGTACGTCTTCTGCTCCGGGGCGTTGGTTGGTGGAGCCTCCGGCGAAGGGTTCGTTTTGAGCCGCTCAACGAGGGAGGAGAAATGTGAAGGGCCCTTCTCCTCTACTTCCTTGGTGACTTGATCTAGACGCGGGTTGAGGACGTCGTTGCATGCAATGTCGGCTTGCAGCTGGGCGATCTTCAGCTTTCTCTCCTCGCGCTGCTCGTGAATAGCACGTTGCTTCCATCTATACAATCCATCTGGCGCGTGTGCGGACTAAGAACTCCTCAAATACATACCTGATGAGTGAACGCTTGTCGACATTCGGATGTCCCTCGATATCGGAGTCGTCCGAGACCTAGACCGTGAATGTCGGCTTCAGATCCTGAGACATGTCCTATATTGTCTTGTACGCACCTCGAGCTTGTCCCACTTTGAGTAATTTAACGGCATGATACTATGTCGAAGAGAGGTGGACGGAGGTAAGGAGACGAAGACAAGAGAGATGTACTTGATTGCTGCAGTGTGCACGGGTTGTATTGTACAATGGCCGGTCACCCGTATCGAGAATTCTAGAAGCTACCAGAAATGCTGTCCTGAACCTCACATCTCCTCCATCAAACAACATAGCAAACGATGATAAGTAATGTGGTGACCAACACAGCTCTCGTAGATGCATTCGGGAAAGTGAGTGATGTGTATCGGAAGTAGGAGGAGGTGAATGTCTGTTGCAAGCGAATCCGCGCAGAATGGGTTTAGGCGCGCAGTGGCAGTGTACATCTACTGGATCTGCTATTATTGTACAGGCGATGTCACAGTTGATATATCCATGCAATGCTTATGTCGCAGCAGCGGTCTTAGGCGAAGTGTTCGCAAGCATGAACAACGCCTTCAAAGTGTCCGACGCAGTAAGCCATATTCTGTAGCGTTCTAGTTTACAAAGATCTGACAGGTCATTGACAGAGTGTCCATTCTCACCAAGGCTTTTCCATATCTGGCCCTTTACCGTTGGATTCAGCTCCTGGCCCGGGCTTCGAGGGATGGCGGGTATGCCTATATATGTGATTTCACTCTAACTTCAGTTTTCAGGCTCAGTTCGAGGGACATAAGGAATATCTATAATCACCAGATCACACAGACAAACTTACGATGAAGTGTTATGAAACCAATTATGTCAACCAACCGCAAGCTCTCCATGTCCTGATTGCTCTTTGTACATACTAAGTGCACGCCACTGGGTGAAGCACCCGACGCTGCAAAACGTTCCCGTGATCGTGGTATAGCCCACGTGGTTGCACCTTCCAAACTAAGCGAAGACCCTCAGATTCTTCAACCACCTCCTGCCTATACAGCACCGTCGGCGTCGAGACTCTGGATAATCTGTGCCCCATCTGAGTAGCTGCATTTCCTCATTTTCAGCCAGGAACAGAAACGCGAGGATGCGGGGCGGTGACGTTCAGATGCCCTTTCAACAATGTAACCCTATCATGTTATCTTGTGGAACAGGAGGAGCGCTCCCATACCGGAGAAAAATAGTGCGCAAACACATTCCTGAGACACGCGGTATTTTGTGTGCCTGAGTAGTCATAATTTGCAAAACCCAGGGAGATTGTACTTACGGGAGCAGCACGGACAGTCATTCCTCACCCGGTCTCCTCTAGGCTACTATGATCTACTATACGGCTGCTATCGAGCGCTGAACCAACACTTGAATACACTTCAGTGCACTGCAGTATGTTTCTAAATACTCATGGTCGGACCTAGTGCCGGCCTGTTGCTTGCGAGTGTTCTGACAACACCCTTACTCATCCATCACAGACTGCACATACATGAAGCATGCGCGTCGAGGTCATCATTGCTAATTGCTCATGAGAACAGGGGTCTAGACCTTCCCCGACACTGAGGAGGTCAATTTGCCGGCCCGCCCACCGTCCACCAAGTTTTTGGTCTCCGTCTCGGTAAGTATTGACACCGGAATCGGTGTTACGGACAGGTCAGTCCCTCGATCTCAATGATTCGGGGGTTGTGTCCTCGCGAAAAACACAAATTTTGGGGCTCTCGTTAGGTTCTACCGATGGTGTTAGCCCGCTACCCGGGGAAACCTGCAGGTATGTTGAAGTCTTAGCAGTAGGCGCCACTTTCACACAAGTGGCGACGCCGACATGCTTGGGGAACAATTTGCGTATATAAGATCGGTTGTCTGATGGCTGGAGGTCTCTCGTGGATCCTGTTGTGCTCTCCTCGTTGTCTCCGACCCATCTCATTTCCTCTGTTGGCACATAGCTGGTCATCTTTGTTTGTCATAGACCGCTCTCGCACGCTCATCCGACATGTCTCGTTTTGCTGTCATCTTGTTCCTCTTGGCCCTCGTCTTCACCGTTCTCGCTGCCCCCGCTGGTATCGAGTCTAACGGTGCTGCAATCGAGAAACGTGCTCGCACTGGTCGCGTACGCTCTCTTCCCTGACTATTACCCTGCTCTTTGCGTTGACATGTATTGTGCATCCAGGGCACTTGGTTCTATGTTGGGCTAGGTGCATGTGGGAAGACCAACAAGGATAGCGACAAGATCATAGCTGTTTCCAGCAAGATCTACGGCAACGGCAAGTATTGTGACGATGTCAGTAGCCTCGTTGTGCTTCCTACCCGGATGATCCCTTACTGACGGTGTCGCTCGAGCAGAAAGTGAAGATCAAGAATCTTGCTAATGGCAAGACTGCGACCGCCATTGTCCGCGACGCATGCCCCGGTTGTGGCGCCAATGACATTGGTATGCATCATAGAACCCGCATCGTTCTGTTCACATCCCTGACGTTCGCCCTTTCCACCTAGACATGAGCCCCTCGCTGTTCAAGCAGCTTGGGAACCTCGACACGGGCGTCCTCAAGGTTTCCTGGGATTTCGTCAACTAGACGCCTAGCTGCGTCCCCTCCTTACTCTGTCTGCGTCGCATGCGATCAACGGGCCCCATCCTCGACCCTACGCTCACTCTTCGCACACACATCCTAGATTAGCGCCCTTCCCATACAGCGGATCTGGGCCGCGCGCTCTCTCCATCTTATTTATTCCCCCAAATCACGATAGACGGGGTCCGAACCCTCAGTAGTTCATGGTATGGGACGGAAGGGGTCTCCGCTCTATCATGCATAGACAGTTAGACTGCATAGGAGCTTGCATCGGTAGCGAGAAGTACCATCTCTGTAGCACTAGTGCCATACATTCCTCTGCTACTGGACCATGGTCTGGCCATCGGTTCTACGCCCCCTGTTGTGGGTGTATCAATAATATCATAACTCTGTTCTTTCGTGTGGCTGCGATGGTGGTTCATGACTTTCTATTGTCAGGGCGTTCTACATACGCCCTATTGCCCAGTGCCCACGCACATACGTAAAAAAGTATCGGACGCGCGCGTCTTTGATGTGGACATCCCAATTTGGGAGCGCCACCACCGCGTCAAACTCGTAGAACATAACAAGTGCGAATAAGGGTGGAATCTTAAGATTATAACGCAGTTAGCGCAAGATTCTACCAATATTGCAACAATATCACAATAAGGGTCCAATGACTCCATTTCAGGCGTGTTTCAAACACATCTCAGTAGACATTCCGACAAAGAAGTGTTCAGGTCACAATGTAAGGGCGTACGCGTGCGCGCGCGCGCACGCACGGCCGGGTTTTCAAGCGCACACGCGACAGATGGACCAAAGCTTAATAAATAGTACAAATGTATGAATGACCTTGTACAGACAGGGCCCTCTGATGATTTGCAAGAGATAATTATCCGTACATACAGACATCAACGTTCAACGCTGTCTACCCCACCACCATGCGCTCTATCAACAGACACGCACCTCAAGAACCTGGACCTGGGCTTGCCCTTCTCATTTCCGCCTGCCAAGACATCAGGAAGCTGCAACAATTGAAAAGTCAGAAGGATGACATTGGTCGTGTCACAAGAGGTCAAACCACACCATAACAACCTGAATGAGAAGTTGAAACTGAGGGAGATATTACAGCAGAGGTAGGAGTTTCTGGGAGGAGAACGGGGATCGTCAGAAGCCATACGCATACGGAGAGTCAGGCAAGCATAGGAAGTACTTACACATAATGTATAATGATAGCTTCAAAGCATAACTAGACATGTCACTTGAGCAGATCACTGCAAAAACCATTGGCACACTCACATTGTGAATACCTGCAAAGTTTCCTCAGAGTCCCCACCCAAACTTCCCCAGCCTACATGAGATAGAGGTGCTGATTCCTGTGACCTGCCGTCAATACTGATACACAGTTGGCCTTCTTGTGAGGCTATAGACAGTGTGCTCTGAGGGATAGTTTCAGACGTGACGTACATTTCAACAGCTGCAGAGCTGCCAACATGGGATGGAATCAAGCTGGGGGGCAGCCATGCTTGCCATCTAGCATGTATTGACAAGTCAGGCAAGGGCGAGTGTGGGTGGGAGGCAACGTACTGATTGTATGAGTGCATATAGCCATATGCATATGACGTGGTGGTTCGAAGTGACACGCACAGGTGCAGTACGTGTATGATCTTCGCGCCGCGCGACTCCGCGTTCCCAACGTCGCATCAGGTGCAATGGCCGCGGGAGCCGCCGAAGTTCATGCATGATGATGATGATGATGATGAGGGTATGATGCTGTTGTAATCCTAGCATTACTCCCTTAACACCATAAAGTCACGATCTGTCAAGAATGGTTCAATGATTCTATCATGTTCTTGTGGTTTTACCTCTATTGCAACCGTCATTATCTACAGGTTTTACGCAGTGCACTCTTGGTTACTGTTACTTGGTACATGTGTGTCGCAAAATCATTGTCCTCTACATCTTCTCGAATTCATTCGATGGATCAGCCCCACCTGTACCGTTCAAGAGAATACTCTGTGAGCTGCCCCGGGCTTGGTCCATTCATTTGACTATAGCTGAGACTGAAGTGGCAGATCGTGACCGGGTTCTTTGCCCAAGATGCTCCCGATGCAGATGGCAACGCCATCGAAGCGGTACATGACTTTCCAACATTCCCTCGCATCCACATGTTGAAACCCGGCTTTGACAGCTTGCACCGCGTTTTGGACTGTTAGATGCTTCCCCGGGTCATTGGGGAAACTTCAGCGCTCATATCAGCAAGCTGAACGCTACCGCTGCAGTTGGCACTCAGTACAAGGTCTTTTTCTTCTCACGGCATGGAGAAGGAACACGTATGCTTTGCAGCTAACAACGCATTTACGAAGGTGATTGATCGCATTGCAGATAACGTCGCCGAAGCCAAGTATGGCACCGAAGTGAGTATGTCTAGCTTATCCGAAGCCTTACATAGCCGACCATTGTCACACATAGGCTTGGGACAAGTATGAGTTCTATGGTGAAGTAAGAGGTGTGAGCAGCTGAGCAGCTACTACAACTAGATATTGGTCGAAACTAAACGACGACGGTGTACTGGTCTGGGGCCCTGACCCAGATCTAACTGATTACGGGGTGGGGCAAGCTGTAGCAGCACGCGAGGCATGGAAAGCCGAACATGCGGATGGCATCCCTCTCCCGCAGAAGCACTATGCTAGCCCACTCCATAGGGCACTCCATACATTTCAGGAGACCTTTGACAAATGTGATTTCCTAGATGGGACGCCACTGCGAACGATGATTCTTGAGGTATGTAATGGCTGTACTGTGTGCTGAGAGATACATTGCTAATCTAATGGCCAGAACCTGCGTGAAGAGTACGGAGAACATACCTGTGATAAAAGATCCCCGAGGAGTGTCATCGCGGAAAGGTACCCACCTCCGATCTACAGCTTTGAGGACGGTTTCGAGGAGGAAGACGTCATCTGGAAAGCGGAGGAACGTGAGACCAAGGACCACGTCGCGAAGCGTGCCTCTCAGGTCCTAGATCGGATATTCACGCTTGACGAAGAGACCTGTAAGCACGTTCTTTGTGTCACGATGTCATACCTTTTGACGTACCTGCCTTGAGATATCTGCATTTCAGCACATAGCGGGATCATCAATGGATTTCTCATGACTATGGGTCGTCAGCGGTACGCACTCCCTACCGGAGGTGAGTCGTATTTAAAGCCCGCGTTCTGTGTCGCTGATCATATGTCAATAGGTATTCTTCCGCTGGTCATCCAGGCTGTCCTAGATGATCAGTGAATTGACCATACACGATGACGGCCCATATAGTACACGATGTCTCATAAACATAAATGTTTGGTCCTTTGGGCGGGATTGTCCCCACGCCTCCATTGTCCTTTGCTTCGAGATGGGGGACCCCACAGCAACAACTTGTGCGCTGACCTTTGATGGCGCACTGAACGTCGCATCCATTTATGTTGTGACGGCAGTCGATGCCATGCAGCTTTGCGAAAACTTGCCTCGCGTTTGCTGTATTCTGGCCGCTTCCGGATGCACCAAAAGCCTTTGGCAAGCTACGGATAAGAGATATATATATATGTTGCACTATATAATGTGTCCTGTTGCACGTCATCACACAGTACCTCACAGCACACGCTAACATTTAGCGCCATGATGGTCCGTGCGTGAGCGTCTCAAGCATTTGGACTTCTCTGTCTAATAAGTACTTGTTGTACTTATCGCACCTCATCGTCCTTTTCCCGATCCTCGTTTCCTCCATCTCTCACATCGTTCGCTTGGTTTTTCTCACCGTCGAGAGCTGTCTATGAGCCATGTCGGGTCCGCATCTTGTTGAACAGTCGCCAGACGCCTCTGCGAAGGCCCCAGCTGCAGGTGTACCTTCTGAGGACTACGCTGCTTCCCTCCGGGCTGCAGCATTACTCACGCTCAAGTCCAAGAGACGCAGGCTCACGGTTGACTCATCTGAATCTGTTCTTTCTCTCCGTCCTATCGTCGCGCCACCGTCTATTCAATTGGACTATGGGTCAGAAGAACCGTCTGGTGGTATGTCCTCGATCGCATCCTCACCTGCCATACGGCCAGTGGCCTCTGCTCCGCCAGTCCCAGATGCTATGGACGTGGATGACGGTCAAGCCAGAGAAGAAGGAGAGATCAGCGACTCAGATATGGCTCCGCCGTCACCTACTGTCAAGCCTAATTCCGGTCAGGAGCCAAACTTGTGCAAGGCCCCGCAACCAGAACCTGCAATTCCGATGCCCCCTCCACCTGTCCCGAAACTCGAACCAATGTCCCCTGCGCTAGGATTAGTACCTCCTTCAGTCCCCCTTCGACCTTCAGCGTTGCTACCGGTAGATGAGACTCACTATCGGCCAGGGCTTGCCAGTGAGTGTCATCGCGTCCCTGTTGGTTTGATGCTCTAATGCGGTTTACGGTAGTGACCGAAGCGCAGTATCTGACCGCGCGAGACACCATCCTGGATCTCCTCGGCTGGGGCGTACCTCCAGAGTATCTGGTCAACTGCGGCCTCAGTCGAGAAACCATTTTCTATATTTTCGTCGAGTACAACCTCCGGCTCCCGTCGAATTTGGACGTCACCGGATTAATACCCTATGTTCCACCTACGTCTGTACCGTCCATCGCTACGAGCACTGGCACTTCAGTCCCTAGTCGCTCAAATCTCCTGCCGAAAACTGCAGCCGAGTTGTCTTCTTCACTGTCAGCAATTGCGTCGCCTTTCGTCCCTGGTAGCAATGGTGCGGGCGGATCTTCTTCATCGACAAGCCTTCACGACATCGAGCAGCAACGCAAGCAAGAGCTGTTGGCTCGCAAGGCTGCTCAAGCCACGCGCAAGTTGAAGCAACAGAAGTCAACTTCTAGTGTGGATTCGCAACCATATAATGGTCCTGCTGCTCACTTAGCCTCCTCCAAAGGTGACAGCAGTACAAGCATGCCCGTTCCAACGAAGACTGTGGACGACTTCTTGAAGAGCATCGAGCCTGTTGGACCATCTAGTGGTGAGAAGCAGGCTTCCCTCTGCAGCCCAACTTCGACGACGAAACCACCTTCTCATCCCTTACTTGTGGACACAACAGACACAATGGACGTCGACGAGATACCAGGACTTACCGGCGGTTTCAGTGGCATCACTGATTACACACCCATCCCGCGCCCGGTCTCTACTCGATCTATGACCGCGCCGAAAGCAACGTCCAGGAAATCACCGATAATTCCTCCACCGATAATTCCTCCCTCCGCTGTCTCGACAACCTTGGATCGCTCCTTCGATGCACCTGCTGGTCCTAGCAGTGGTAACACCGCGCTCCCATACGACGACGATACAGACACCATTCCTGGCCTCTTCCAGGCAAGATCTCCTTCAGATGATACTCAGTTCGCTGGAGCTCGCAGGGGTGTCAAGCGACCTGTCGCTGCCGACTTCGTCGACTTGGAACCTGGTCCATCTCGTACTCAAAGTCGAGGCGTACCAGGCGACCAACTTCGTGGTATGCCTCGACGGAAGACCACCGGGTTTACCGGTCTTCATCAAAGGCGGTGTGTGATCGAACTGAGCGACACTGAGGACGAGCTGGAGGATGTTCCGACGTTGAACGGAGCGCCTCCGAGAACGGACTCACGCGGACCCAACGCAAGTACGCCGCAAGTTTCTATTGCACCGACGCCGCGGGTCAACTCTCCAGTTGCTCCATCGTCTACTACTCCAGCTGCATTGTTGGAGAAGGAGGAGCAGATTCGGAAGATGCGAGAGTTGATTGCGCAGCGCGAACAGAATCGGCTGAGGAAGTTGGCATCTGTGAGTGATATAGAACCGCGCGTTTGCTTTCGTTCACCTAGCAGCAGGTATCCCGTAACACCCCCACCTCGTCCGATACACAATATAACGGCACACCTACAATCAAACAGGAAGAGGACGACTCGACTGCCGCTCAGTCGCTGCAACCTTCCCGTAGTCACTCGTCTGCAACCTCATCCCCAACCCCAGATCCAACTGTTCTCTTGCGACCGCCCGAGAGGACCGAAGAAGAGTTGGTCTTTGATGCCCTCCTTCCGCATGGTCAGTCAAAATCGTGGTCTGGCATGCTTTTCCCTGACCCATATTTTAGAACGAGAGCTTGCTGTTGTCTCTTTTCCGAGCTCCGAGTCTACCAGCGACGCCGTGACACCGATTGGTTCTCATCTTCGTATCTCACATACACCACCCACTCTGACCCCTCGTGTCCACAGAAGTCACTTCAAACATAATGGAGCACTCAACGACAGGCGACAAAGGCAAGTCCTCAAATCATCCCTCCTTCTCTGTTGATCTCCTTCCTCACCTTTGTATCAATTGTTCCGTCGCATCTCTATCTCTACGAACGGCTCTGCGACGCTTTGTGCGCATTGTGCTTTCGGTGACATTCATCTGGTCTTCGCTCATTCTGGACATGTCATGATACCGTACAGTGCTGACACACGAAGCGCAACAAGAAAAAGTGGCAAGGATCCTTCTCCTCCATGCCGCGCTAAAGGTGGCTCTTTGAATATATGCTCAACTATCTTCTCTTTTGGTACATTCATTTTATCTTGCATTATGGCGGACTTTTCGTCACCGTTCATGGTGTCCTTTCCGTGCGCCTGTCCTTCTATTGTCGCCTTTTGTTTCCTCCTGCAGATTTACTCTCCCGGAGAAATCACCGATCAAAGTGATGATATAGAAGTCGACGTCATTTGTTCGCGTCCAGAGACGTCGGCTCAGGTGCGTGTCCATCTCTCTCAACGGTTTGCATAGCTTCCTCTCAAAGGAGATACCCGCGGCCGGCGTTCGTGCTGACGATTCTCCCTCCAGGTTGCAACTGAGATCATAAATACCAGCATCATCGATGAGCAACCTGAGCAGACGCCAGGTTTTGAGACTTATCGCTCACTTCTAGATCGGCACCCTCTCTTGCGTGCACACTCACAACAGGATCTAAATTCTCTCGATTTTCCTGTACTCTCATCTTCAGCTCCCGGCGGGTCGTTGTCAAGTACGACCCAAGCTACCGACATTGATTTGAAGCCGCTCAAGCAAACTGCGGTTATAAAGTATCTCTCAGATAACACTCGACGAGTCTGTCAGTATGAGCTCCCAGGGGGAGGAGAATGCAGAGACAAGAGTTGCGAGAACGTGCATCTGTCTCGTCTCTCCGCGGTCGAGCCGAGTGGTACGTCCGTTCGCCCATGATTCCAAATCGCTAATTTCTTCATTCCTTTGCACCTTGTACCCTCTCCCCCGTACATCCCTGTTGCTTCGTCAACATATCCATCTCAACAGATGAGGATACTGCACAATATTTGTATTCTTCAGTGCTCGGCGGCCAGCGGTACGGTGTCGAAGTGTTCCTGAAGGCACTGAATCTAGCAAGGCTCAGCCATCCGACCATGGCTTTCGATGCTCGCGTTCAAGAGGCTTTAACCCGATTAGGTCTTCGATAGTCCATAGTTGCCGACACGGTTCCAGTATACAGTCAAGATCCATTCCTAGGTGCAGCAACCTGCGGGGAGGGAGAAGACGATCACCAGGATCGCACTAAAGAGCGCTAGGCGCCACCGGCTCCCTGTGTTAGGCAGGTGGCCGGCAATAGAGGATGAACAGTACTAGTTGGTGTACCTGTCATATGTGCAAGAGCTCGTGCAGACGTGACCTTGACCGGCGATCAGTGACCGGTGCATTGTCGTCGACGCGGAGGTGTCTCATGGAGTAACGATGTTAGCGGGCGCAGCTTGATTTATTGCGCGCATCGTTAAGTATTTGTGTTGTTTCGTCGCATCTAGTACTAGCATTGTTGCATATCTCATCGCAATTGTATCAGTTTTCGCCCTCGAGCCTGGTCGGATGTGCTAACTGGATTGCAAGAAGCCAATTATGTCTTTGTGGCGTGTCCTGCATATGCGTGAAACGCCGCACGCATGCATGGGGAGATATCGTGGACTTCGAGGTATAGTAGAAGTACATAGGCGTCATATATCGTTGCGGTCAGCATTCGATCGTGTCCACTCTTCCCTATCCTACAAGACGGCCCAGAGGGCCAGAGCGCTCGACAACGCACTCCAGAAATGTGCACTGGCCACCGACGTCTTGCATCCCGAGTTTCCAGCACCGCTCGCAGTACTCGTGCCGGATGCCGATGTGCTGGGACTGGGCGACGTAGGGGATGCGCCTGAGGGCAAGGCGCCAGACGGGCTGCTCACAGAAAGGGAGGAAGTCGAGCTTGAGCTCGGAGGAGAGCTCGGAGCGGTCGTTGAGCTGGGAGCGGGGTCGGTCCGCGTCGCGCCGGGAGGTAAACCGACGCTGGTCGAGGGGTCGGTAGTCTGGTGCGGGGGTAGGGTGTTGGAGCTCGATGCGATTGCCGCCTTGGTGGACGGGGAGAAAGGGGATGAGGCGGAGCTCTCGGTGCTGATGATCGTGAATGCGGGGCTGATGTTGCCTGAGGAGCCGAACACTGATGGAGGGGGGTGTGCGCGTAAGGAGGCGGAAGGGAAACTTGTGGAAATGTATGAGGAGAGGTGACGTACGGCACACAATGTAGTCGGTCCCTGTGGGGACGGAGGGGACAACTAGGGTGACGTTCCCGGCGAAGATGGAGAAGTCTTCCGCGATCGGCGACGCTAGTGAACGAACAATGTGTCAACTACGGAGGGATGGAGGGTGCGTAGATGGTTAGTGAACGAACAATGTGTCAATTACGGAGGGATGGAGGGTGCATAGATGGGGTGCGTAGATGGTGGACGTACTGAAGAATAGATGTTCCTGCCCGTCAATGAAGGTGCCTAAGATAATCTTCGAGAGTGGATTCGAGGGTTGCGTGCCTTCGAGCGCTGACAGATCCCTACGACGCGCGACGTCCTCCGTGTAAGAGAGGCTGATACTACGGCTGCGAGGTGTACGTGCGACGTACCAAGTGACGGTCTGCGTCTCCCCTGACCTCCACACTGTCCCCGCGGTGGGCCTCGTAATGGGTGGAGATACCGCGTCGCGTGGAGTGAACGCAAGAGGTTTCGCGAGGCCCGTGGCAGCCAAAGCCAGGAGGAATACACGCTGCTTTATGGTAGACAACATCGTGACATACGGTAGTCTCCCAGGTCAGTCTGGCAAGTCGCAGCTACCGCCGGGTGGAGAGGGGGATCTCTGTCCTAAGCCTTGCCACTGAGGGCTGCTGGAGACCTCTAGAGCGGAGGTGGTCGTCTCGAGCAAGGACGAGGACGAGGATAGCTGCGGGAACAGGGGACCGACTATATTTCACCCACGAGCATATGCGTGCTGATCAGCTGGACTATATTAGAACACATCGGAGCCTTCTGCCGAGTGGGCAGAGATAAGCGTGGCAGGCTTGATGATGGTCGGTATACACATGCCATTGCCAGTTTGATTTCCCCATCGCGTCGTGACAAGATGTCTTCAAGCGGATAGCGAGGGCCTGAAATAAGGCGAGTTTCGCGACAGTCCGTCACTGATTTATATAGGAACCTGATGCGTCGTTTGTAGCTTGTCCAGAGAACTACTCCATGCGCGGTGGAACAGACACATACAACGCAAGGACATAGCGTGTTCGGGAAGCGTGACCGGGAGTACATACGGATTGGACATCTGGCAGGAACGAGGATTCGGACCACCTGCAGACTCGAACAGTCGACGACTGGGATCTGATTGCAGGCAATGGGACTCGAGAACACGAACTTGTTGGCGCTCAGACTCTCTTGATCCAACGCTCTCTTTCGTCCCCTACTTGAACGCCCACCAGTGCAAGAGCATTCAACGTGCACAACGTTACAGTATGCGGATCCCTGCACCTGTAGCCAGGACTCGGATTCTCCCAGGTTCCTTTTCGTACTTGACGGTCTGCACGCCTGGGGCTTGGGTAGGGTCAAGCGTAAGTCCATCTCAGTGTGAATATCATTCGGTCGTTCGATGCCTCCTGGTGCTACGAAGCTGCGACCTACGAGCTTCCGTTCCATCCGCATTGATTTGCTCACTTCAGAGGGTTGTGATAGGGAATATCCGGCCAAACAATAGAGAGGTGAGTCACACCCTACCGCTAGCGATATGCATATATATACCCACAACTCTATTCCCTAGCTGAGAAACTGCCAGTGATCCTGTGTTGCAACTTGACACTGTAAGACGCACGCGCGTTCGACCTTTTGTCCCCCTCGCGCGAGACCCTTTGCGAACTCGCTCCATTCTGCCGTCGGTCCAATGTCTCGCTGAAATTGGTTGTATGGAGGTCTGTTGTGTACGCATTCTGATCATGTTGATTGCTATCTAGCACATCCTCGACAGGGCCTCTAGCCTCTCGGCACTCACCTCACTCGTCGATGACGATATGGGGTTATCTGGGGTGTGTTTGAACTGTCATGTTCACTCACGACTAGTGACCATCCGCGGGCTTCTCGAGGAACTCCGCAGCAGCAGGTTGTGTATTTCCGCTTTGTTCGGTGACAGCTGCAACTCAGACCATGCAGTACGGACTCGACGCTTCGATCGCAGGTAGTTTACCGGGGTCGCTTGCATATGAGGCCAACACTCCTTCGCCGGTCTCGATCGCGAAACGTCAGCCGCCCTTCCTTATCAATGCCCAGTGAAGCCATACTGGTTCAATCTCAACATTTCGTCTCATACACCCATCTCAACTCTCGCCATATACACTCTTTCTACCCGTCGCTCATTTACATTGATACATTATGTCTAGTGTTCAAGCATCATCAACACCTCGCGTTCAGGCGTCCAACAAGGTACGCAGCAAACGCTTCGTATATCATACTCGCGCGCGGTGTTGTTGAACGATCGAGACGCAGCGGTGCACATCTCAACTCTTCACGTTCAACTCCGACAATGTCACTTATGGCAGCGGCACGGGTCATCTGAATCGCTCGGGAACGCCTTGCGACCGGCGTGCTGGATACTCGCCAGTTCTGCGCACCCCCGGAGTGTCGGCTCGAGCTATTCCCAATGACTTCTCTACCCAGTCGGTCGGCGCGGTTGGCAAGCTTCGGGGAAACACGAGAGCGGGCAACGGGACTTGCAACGAAAGTACACTATTTTGCCAGGGAGCCAACACAGTGAGCACTTGTGCATGGGCGATCAGTTCCTTGAAGTGGCTGACCGCATCGCGGAATCAGGTGAGGAAGGTCCTAGACCATTCCTGGGTCGCCACCCGCCTTTCATCCCTCTCTCCGGTACCTCAGCAGCATGACGCTGAGGCGATTGTGGTAGGACATTCCCTCTGCCTCCCTCGTCTTACGCGCTGAAGCCTGGGGGCGGACGTCCACGCAGCCCATTATCGGTCGCAAACGCAAGCGCGACTTTGCATGGGAAGTACTGACTAGGAGTGAAGTCTTGGACGTCCTCAGGATCGTGCGAGGATCCAGGGCTCGCTCGGCGCGCCAACTCTCACCAATCATGTGCATGCACTCGACAAGAAAGGTGTGGGTCCCGGTCGACCCAGCCTGTCATCCCTTTACCTTTTCTCTCTCCGTCGCTGAAGCCGTCGCCGGTGCACATCCTAAGGCTGCTCATGCTCCCGACCGAGCACCTGGTCCTGCCCCCACCCTTCCCGCACCGAAGGTAAACATCCGGCACTCGCGCCTCCTCCCCCTTCATGCGCCGGACGGGGCTGACGACGGCGATGCTATGAACACCACACACCAGGGCGAGGACGATATGGACCTGGACCACCATGGTGCGGAGCTGGGGATCGCACCCTCTCACCTGGATTGGCGCGTCCAGGCGCTGACAGTTCTCATGGGCCGGCTGTCCCTCGAAGACACCTCGCCGCCGTTTCCATATGGGATACCCGACCGTCTCGCTGCGTCAACTGAACCGCGATCTTCGGCGCATGGCTTGGGTTCTGGTTTCGGTCCTGTCTCTGGTGCCGGTGCTAAAGCTTCCGGGGGTAACTTGCTGCGACGGGCGGTTATGAGGCAGGCGTGTATGGTCTAGATGGAGGCGGAAGAGAGGAACGGAGTTGCTAGAGGTTGACGGTGTCCCCAGTCTATGGCGGCTGTCTGCGGCACCTGGTGGTGCTGTTCTCGGCTCCTGGTGCCGTAATGTCTCGCTTTGTCCCCGCGTCGGCTCGCGATTGCGACGTTTCCTGTCAAGTTTCCCCGCAATGGTCACAATTTCAAAACTCAACCTCAGGGCTTTCCCCGCAATGGTCACAATTTCAAAACCCAACCTCAGGGCACGGTGCGCCTGCTAGTAAACAACCGGAGCATCGTCGGTGCCGACGGGGCAATCGCCTGGCGTCCTGTTCGGGTGATACATCTGCGTGACAGAGAAGTGTGACGCGATGTGTCTATGATGTGTCGTCACGTGTCAAGAAGGTGCTTCTCTGACCATGGTTCTTGCTTTCTCTTTCAATCTTTGAAGCTCGGAATTGGGAAACGCGGCTCATCATGCAGTTTATTCTGCTCCATTCTGGACAGGATCTGTGGATGGGCTCAGCTGCGCATGCATGCTCATGGTCAAGTTTACGTTGAGACTCGAGAGTGTAGCAGTGCTACTGAGATCTGCAGAGTGAGTTACTGCTCCCGTACTTCCAACGACAAGGTCACTGACGTTGTATCGGACATGTGATAGTATGCTCATAGTCGATCCGGGCTTCCTCAAGGACGGCTGCGACAGGCATCGGCCCTAGACAAGCTACCTACTCTCATCGATCGACGCCATAAACTTGTACTGACCATCTGCCTGGGGCCAGCGAACGCCATCTCTCGACGATTGGTGCTGTGTCCTCTAGCTCTAGTAGGCCATAAACTTGTACTGACCATATGCCTGGAGCCGGCGAACGCCATCTCTCGACGAATGGTGCTGTGTCCTCTCCACCGCACATAGCGACACTTTTGCAGTGGTCTCGTTCTCGTACAGAGAGATCCAACACATTGTAAGGAATGTGTATCGTGTTAGCGGTCTACGATGGGTGAAGTGCAGATGTTGCATTCCGTTTTGGACCAACTCGCTTCCGATTATGAGAGAGCATATAAGACCTTCGACGGAGGCTCGTCTGCTGGTCTCCGTGTCTCTGTGCTTCTCTCGATCATCCTCATTAGTTCGCCCGCTCGTCCGTCGATGCCCTCGACACTCTTTCTCCCCGCCCCCGCCACCTCCCCCATCTCCCTTTACATCCCGCGATACCCACGAGACGAGAGCGTCCTCGAGCCCAGCTATCCATCATGCCTTCCCCCGCCGCCATAACGTACGTCTCGCAATCCGCCATGTCCCCAACGCAGCTGTCTAATGCAACGTGCGATGCAGGTATGGCCCGATATTCGTGGGCGTCGTCTTCAACATCCTCCTGTACGGCATCATGGTCACACAAACATACTTATACTTCAACGTCTATCGAAAGTGCGTCTTTGCGTCGCATGCGCCCACCTCGCCTTCTCATGTATGTGACCGTATAGGGATCGCCTGTGGATGAAATGTTTTGTGAGCTCTCCCATCTGTGCTCTGATTTACGCCCGAGATCTGGCTGATGTCGGTCATGCGACTGCAGGTCGCCCTCCTCTTCCTTTGTGATACCCTAAACTGCGCCTTCGATATCACGTTTTTGTATGTCCCCCTGGTCAACAACTTTGGTGTGTATTGGTATGAACGCTCGACTATAGAGAGGTCTATACTCATGCTGGGTGGGACAGGAAACTCTACATCGCTCACGTATGCAACTTGGGGTGAGTAGATGCGCCTCTTGAGCCATGAAACGAATCTGATTCCCATTTTAGTCTTTGCAACAGGTTTGTTATGACATAAATATGATGTATACTCCCGTCGCCTCATACTTGTATCTTCTAACGACACCAGACCCAGTGATGACGGTGCGTCTTCTCCTCACCCTGCTCATACCGGTCAAATCCCAATGCCATTTGCAGGCAATTATCGGAAGCTTAGTCCAATGCTTCTTCGCATGGCGCGTCAAGGTCCTCACCAATAGCATCCCCGCCGTACTGTTCATCGCAACTTGTGCTCTTTGCCAGTTATGTGAGTACATGTCCCACCATAAACGCACGATTGATGGTGACAGCTGGCTAGGCGGTGGTCTCGGCACGTCCATCGCTGTTGGTATGATCCCTGAGTTCGTCCACTTCCAGAAATTCGAGGTCATCGTCATCGTTTGGCTCGCTTTCTCTGCGGTGGCCGACTGCGCGATTACAGTCGCCCTCGTATGGCATCTCGTATGTAGCTTTGCAAGTCGTTCAATTGTGTACTCATGGTAATCTCATGACAGCGCAAGCATAAGACCGGCTTTGCTGCCACGGACGATATCGTGAATAGGATCATTCGACGTATGTCGTCTCCTGCTAGAGCAGTGTCCTCGAACTGACATCAAGTGCTCACACACACCTCAGTCACCGTTCAAACCGGTCTGATCACGGCACTATGCGCGTTGGTTGACCTCATCTTGTTCTTGGCTACAGTTCGTACATGCATTTCTCATATTCTCAACTACCGCCGCTCATGCCTCGTTGCAGCCCGCTGGTCTTCATCTCGCTTTCAACCTTCCGTTGTCGAAGTTGTACACAAATTCACTTATGTCAAGCTTGAACTCCCGTTCCGGCTGGAAGTACGGTAGCGGGAACAGTGACACCACCACTGACGAGCTCAATCGCAATGAGCGCAGTCGGAACCTCAACATCCGAGGAGCAGAATCTAGTCGACGAGTGAGTATGATGGTGCGTGCTGCGACTTTTCTCATGCATGCGATGGGTTGACCGCTGGTCGGTGAGCAGACCCCCAACCAAGTCTACATCGATGTCGAGTCGCACGAGATGGTTGATGTCATCGACGCGAAGCTCATGCCGCCCGACTCGACCCTGGCCGGTATGCCTAGTAAGGCCTATAACGAGAAATCGGGGAAACTGAGCGCATCTGGGTCCCTGTGAGCATTGACAGAGTATTGAACGTTTGTATCGTTGGGAAACATGTTGTGGCTTTGTGGCACGCGAATGTTGTATATCACCCAGAGGACCCTGTCGTTGTATGAAAATTGGGTTTCGGCTGTGCGGCACAGCTCCTATAGCTAGGTCTTTGATGTGTTGCTCGATAGAGGTGACCGTCGCCCACTTAGTACCGTGTAAAACAGAATGGTTGTGGCAACACTCTGCCCATGACAGACTGCTACTTGTGGCGCCGCACCATTGACGCTTGTACCTCTTGTTCTTGACCATTACTCACCCTCAGCTGTTGCATGCCGTCTATCGGATCGCGCTTCGCCCACCCTCGACGGATCAGATATTCTCGTAGCTCGGGTATCCCGGAAATCACCTCTCTGTATTGGCCATCGCGGTTCCACCGTCTATCAGCAAACTCACGCTGAGGATAACTGGTGCTGGCGAGCTCTATAGGTGTGGTCCTCCTCCCTCCACATTTGCTGCGTGTGATCTCGAAGAGACTTCTTTACGAAAACGTCGTGTGGTCGGTCTCTATGAACTTGGGCTTCGCTGTCTGGTATTGCGTAGGGGACACGTAACGTTGCGCTGTGCTTGACAGGGTGCATGAGGTGTCGCCGTGTCGGAGCCTGGCGGCCATGGGATCCCTGCTTACCTGCTCCAGCTTTCTTGGCTCGCCGGCGCATGTGGTCCGCCATCATTTCGTCATGGCCTATGTATATCGACGCGTAGACTGGACACTTGTCTCGTCCCTGGACGCCGGATGCAGCCAATTATCGTGGCTATCCGTGGGCACTCAAGTGGCTTCGTCCGGTTTGTCTCCACTCTGTCCACACGCTTGAAATACCGCATGCCGTCAGTAGTGACAGCGTGCGTGCTGCGACTGGCGGAATCAGGGCACCACTAGTGTTCTCGTTAATGTTGGCCCTTGGGGCTGCACAGTGCACACTGCACGCGGACGGGTCACTCCTCTTTTGAATTCGAACTGACAGATGACGATGTGACAATGCGGAGTCTGCCTTCGTGCAGAGCCGAGGCTCGGCGCGCTCTGGAGTCTGTGCAAGAGCGAAGACAAGAACGCAAGCGCGCGATGTCGGATGTCTGGCCATGTTATACATCCGGGGATCGGCCGTATACGACGGGTCACGACGGGGACCCATTGCAAAAGCGGTTGTCACGCCCTGTTCGACGGCGGACGGCAGATGGCACGTTATGTATGTAGTTAGTCTAAAACCGTTTAAGAGAGATAACGCTCACCCCCACGATCTCAGACGATCTCAGACGATCTCAGACGATCTTGCGCAGTCTTGCGCCCATTTCTCAGGAGGCAAACTCAATACAGTACCCAAACCGTACAGAACTTACCACCACAGTGGAGGCCGAAGAAACCTCGAAGGACGGTTGTCACTTGTGGAAAGGACGAGGTTTGTGCGATCGATGGCCCTCGGGCTCAGGAAGAAAATGTGGGAGAGCGACTGGTTGCGACTCGGCAAGGCGCGAACGGGTGAGTCCATGTCCATCCGTCCGTTCGCAGGACATTTTCGCACAGAAATCAGTTTGTGATCGCGACTGTGCATCTACGTATTGTGATATCCACAGAAGTTCCACGATTGAGTCGGGTTACAGTTTCGACGTGAGACCCGTCGCGAGTGTGCCTCCGATTGGAAGGCGACTCGACCTCTCGAGTGCTGCGAGGCCATTGATACCCATGAAGGAAGGATTTGCTTCTGTCGTGGTGGTGCGGCAATCCTGTTCTAGCTTCAACACTTATTGCCCTTCTTGTCTCCGCCGATTCTACAGTATGGGGAAGATTCGACGGGGGCTCTGGAAAGAGGCCGGCGTGATGGTGCCCATCACGCCGTTCTCTTCTCTGCAGCTTGCGCAGTGCGCACTGTCTCGCTCATGACTCGTCCGCTTGTTGGGAGACGAGAGAAGAGGGTCGTTGCCACGTAATGTTTGGAAGATGGGTCGCTGAAGCTATCTCTCCCCATCTGCAATGTGCATCGTCAAGGGACGTCTGCCTCGCCCGCCGGCCGAAGGATAAACCAGAAGGTCGATAGATATTATTGGGACTCACACCCATTGATCTATCAGGCGCTGGTAAGGTCAGGACGTGCCCTTGAAAATTGAAGGCTCTTCTTTGCAGGAACGCTCCTGGCCTTGCTCAAGATGACCAGTCGGCGCTAAAAAAGAGCATAGCGTCCGAAGACGAGTCCGCGGCTACGGAGATGCTCGTTCGCAACCGGTGTGAGGTTGTCTCCAAATTGGCTGTCAGAGAACGCAGCCTCAGAAGTTATGACGCCAAGTCCAGAAACTGCCTGCCTGACCTGAGGCGATGGAGCAAATGACGGATCTTGTCGAATGCGGTACTGGCCATGGAGCACAAGAAGATTGACCATCTCGTGAATCGTTATTTTCGTAGACATACGTCGCGGCCGACGGTTGCGTTGCGGGGCCCTCTTCGTTAGTGTGCGCTCGGTTAGGCTGTCAAGAGGGGTGGCTTCTGCAATACAAATCTGGAGGGTCAGATCCGCTGATGGGTAGAGGCCGATGTGCGTATAAGCCAATGAGTGGGAGATTCCGTGCGCTTGTGCTTGGTCTGCCTCGCGGCTACGTCCCTGCTCGCTTTTAAGTCCGGGCTGACATTCCTGTCTGAGTCTTGCCGTTCTTTCCGTCTCGACTCTCGTCACGCCACCCCTGCCGCTCGTTACACTCGCCGGCGCAGTGTACACTTCAAACCATCTCTCGTCGCGTGTGCCGCCCTCCCCACTCCGCACGGTGGTTCGGTCTTTGTACGCTGTTCTGACTTGTCGAGATGGGTTCGCCGGCTGAGGATCTGTATGTGCTCTCTGTCATTAGACCATGAGGAAGCGTTCTGACTTCTTTCTCCAGCTACGGTCCGATCTTCCTCGGCGTGGTGTTCAACATCCTCTTGTACGGTATCATGATTACACAGACCTACCTGTACTTCCAAGTGTACAAAAAGTGGGTGCTCGCTAGACAGACTCATGGGGACGAATTTACTGACTGGAACACATCCGTATACAGGGATAAGACGTGGATCAAGCTCTTGGTCCGTACTTGTTTTTCGTCATTGGGTCGTAGTCTTACCGAGCACGAGGAAACAGGTGCTGTTGCTGTTCTTCTGCGACACACTCAATTGCTGCTTCGACATCGGGTTCTTGTACATCCCACTCATCAATAACTTCGGTGAGCTCCTGTGCTACATACAAGTTCGCCCGCGCTGACAGGTCCGTGCTAGGAAATACGCATGCGATAGAAAATGCCGACTGGAGTACGTTCCATTTGATGACTAACGCATCTGCCCTGCTAACGAGAATTTTGATCCAGTATTTGCGACAGGTATGGCGAACTCCACCATGGCATACGAAAAATGGTTGACCTCTTCCGTTCGCCGCTGGCCCAGATCCATTCATGACGGTCAGAGTGTGCTACCAATCTTGAAAGCAGACCCCTGAACATGTGCCCAGGCATTCATTGCTGCACTCGTGCAGTGTTTCTTCGCTTGGCGAGTCAAGGTTCTCACGTCGAACCTTTTCGCCGTCTTCATGATCATGTTGTGCGCGATCGCTCAGTTCTGTACGTCGTTTCCCCACCCCGTTACCATCTTCCCCCGCTCCTCGTCTCATTTTCGGTGAGGCTGACAACCCTGGAACAAAATCTTCCCAGGCGGAGGACTCGGCACGTCTATTGCGATTGGAATTGTTCCCGCGTTTAGGGAGTTCCAGAGGTTTCAGGTCGTCGTGATCATCTGGTTGGCGTTCTCTGCGATAGCGGACGTGCTCATCACTGCGTCGCTTGTGTGGCATCTGGTAACCCCAATATCACAACTTACGACACGCTGACAAAACTTACTAACCGCCGACGCAGCGCAAGAACAAGACCGGGATGGTACAAACGGACGACATCATCAACAGGATTATTCGCCGTGAGTTTCATTCCCAGTGGGCTACGCCTTTGCCGTTTGACGCCGGCCGCTCATGACATACTCTGTTTGATAGTAACTGTGCAGACCGGGGCTATCACCTCGGTTTGTGCTATAATCGACCTCGTTCTTTTCCTCGTATCAGTGAGCAGACCCCAGCTGATGCTTGTCCCCTCGGCGAAGTACGGCGTGCTGACGTATTTTTGCGCCACGCCACACGCAGACGTCCGGCTACCACCTGATGTTCAACCTGCCGCTCTCGAAGCTGTACACGAACTCGCTCATGTCGAGTCTCAACTCCCGCCAAGGCTGGCAGTACGACTCCAGCACAGGCGTGAGCCAGGACCGTGGGGGATCCAACGGCCTCCAGATGCCCCGGTCCCGCAACGTGAACATGCTCCGGAGCGACCATGGCAGACGCGTGAGTGTGCCGCTCGTGTTCCGTTTCCCCTTGGAGTACTTTCCGGTGTTTTCTTTCTGATTGGTCGCGTGCCGATAACTCCTGGGCTGTTCGCTGATATGGATTTTGATGCGATGGACAGACGGCCCCGGAGATCTATATCGACGTGGAGTCGCACGAGATGGTCGATGTGGACGCCAAAGCGCCACACCCGTACGCTGGCACGAACGCGTTCGTCCCGGACCAAAAGATGGTGACCATCAGCGAGCGGGGGACGGTGCACACCTCAGGGTCGGAGTAGGAGTCTCGGGGTGGTGGATGTTCGCCTGATTACATAGAGATGTACTGTACATGGCGCATGCACAACCGAGTAATGAAGCTGTCGGTTTAACACGCTCAATTGGGGGGGGAGGGGGAACAAAATGTGGCCTTGTGCGCATAAGTACTGCTTGAGCATCCTCACTCTCGGTCAGATATCAATATGAATTGCATAGACACACCGAACAGACTGTGTATCCTTGGAATGACCCAGGAAAAAACATGCATTAAGGGGGAATCGAACCCCCGGCGGGTCGATGGCAACGACCCAGGTTACCACTACCCCATTATTGCGTTGCATGGGTGGGGAAAGTTCGCTGGATACACAGATCGCTTGAAACATACACAGAACAAACAATTGCGCCAAACACAACTCCTGGTCCGTGCGCGCCCTCCACCGCTATATAAGCAGCGCTCAGACATCACAAATCCTTACCACTCTGGCCTTTTGGCTTAGATCAAGTGTAGTATCTGTTCTTAATAGTTTAACCACTATTATGGAGGCAAAGCCTCTATTATTGGTTATCTAATTTTTGTCGCCCTTGTCCTTCGAGCTCTGCTTGCAACTCGGAGGCGCGATGACCTTGCTACTGCACTACTGGCTTGTGTCGTCGGGGGATCCCCCTTCTTCTCTTTGGAGCACCTTTGGGACTGGCCAGTTGGTCAGAAGCTTGGTGTTTCAAATGGATGAAGTGAGCCTTGGGATTCATTTGGTGTTGCTTTCTTTCCATTTTTAGTTGTATGCATATGTTTATGAGGCATTTGTCCTTCATCCGTATGAAATTGGGTTGTGTTGCTAATGTAATCTCAGCACGCATAGAATTAGCCCCGCTGGATATGTTATGAGTGTATATCAGATGCTGATCATCCTCTCAACCTCTAACCATGCAGTGTAGTTGTACATGACTCTGGACAGGATGCGACCGAAAACAATGCAACTAAACAACCAAACCGATACATAAGCGAGTTTACATGAGCTTCCCGTTTGTGAAGCCATTGACAGGAGATGAGTGTCCACCGCTCTTTTTAAGAGCCTTGTGGGTTGCAAAGAGCGCGCTGTCGATGAGCGAAGCCACGGTAAGTACCCCTCCCACAATTGCGCACGTCCTGCAACAGAGAACGAACAATTCAGCGAACTGCACTAGCTTCGAAGGAAGCACGAAGCAGAACATACGAGGTGAGGAAGTGCGCGAATGACTGCCGTGTCTCCGTATGTCGGATGAGAAGGGGCGAGATCTCGTAATTGAAGAATGCGCCTGGGACACCTGTCGTGCCGTGACCGACGTGGACGCCACTGGGGGTGCTCTCTTCGGAACCCTTGTCGAGATCGCGCTCAAAGTGCGTTGCGCTATACTGGTGGGTGTTGACCTTGATGCACAAAGAGTCAATGTCTCAGCAAGACAATGTATGCTCGTGTGGAACCCACCGATCTGCCGTCGAGCGTCTGGAACTGCGTCGAGACGACCTTCAGGAAGTACTGGAACATGTACTGCTGCTTGATGGTCTACGGTGCCGTACGACGTTAGCCATCTTCCTCGTGATACTGGCGCATGTACATGACATCACGTACTCGACCCTCGGAGCCATCAAGCGGGTTGGCAGCAATGCCAAGCTTCTGCTTGAGCTCCTTGCCCAGCCTGGCCTTGGTGATGTCGTACTCGTCGTCGCCCTCAAACGCGAAATGGTTGACTGGTGATGTCGTACTCGTCGTCACCCTCAAACGCGAAATGTTTGATGATGTGAGTGAAGTCGTGTCGGTTGCCATCGGTGCGCAGGTACGGAACGAGTTCATACAGGTTGTGCGCACTTGTGCGGAACGAGCGACCCGGCGAGAGATGGATGTTGCCAACAACCTTGTTCACGCGAACGCGTCCAGCGATATTGCACCCTTCGTGCGCCTGCTCCTTCAGCTTTTCTGACCAGCCCTCCTTCACACACTGAGAACAAGGATATTAATATACCAATATTACATCACATAATCACGCAGAAGCAAGAAAATGTCGAGACTCACCTGTTCGATTGCGTCTGGCCGGTTGAAGCTCCATCCCCGATTCACGTATGCCTGCCGTACCTCCTCACAGGTGTTACAGCATCCACTCTCCGGCTCAACACCGCCATAACAGGAACCGCAGTAGCCATTCTGGCGCGACTCGTTAATCCTATCGAGGTCGTTCTGGAGTTCGGTTATAACAGAGTCCGGGACCGGAACGCCCCGTTCGTCAAGACGAGTCTTATAGATGTTGTGGGTGATATCGGATTGTGCCTCGCCACTGATGTCCATGACATCCAAACTGAGAACTACATGCAAGGATGTCAACTTCTCTTCTTTAGGTCAATACCGAAGTATGTGCGGGTGTTACGCGTAAGATGGCATAGAGATGTATGCGGGCACACGCACATTGCCTTTCCCCATTACACCATATCTCTCGGAAGCATTATAGCATGAAACAAGACACTCACGGTAGCACGGTACCCGCGGGAACGTCACGTTCATATTGACCGTCAGCTTCTCCCCTCTGCTCCGGTCGACCACGATGGAAGTGTCGACATTGACACGGCGATAGTCGAAGAACTCGATGGAGGTGAAGGAGAGGATGATTGCGGCAGCGATGATAGTCACTACGTGGCGCATGCGCAGACACGCCCGTCCGGGAATAGGTTCGCGAATTAGTCTTTCAGGAAAACAGACTGTGAGAGACGGAGGTAGAAGACTTACAGAGTGCCCCGGTGCGTGTCTTGACCTTGACATCCTCCATTGTCTGTACGCACAGTCAGGTAGCCCGCTCACTACGCCATTGCTCTGCTGACCTTGCCGAAGGCATCGACGCCCTTGAGGGCACTGAGGAAGCCTTTCGCCATGTCGCCAGCCTTGTCCTGAGTCGCAAAACCAATAAACTAGAAAAAGTAGAAACCGAGGTGAAGGAAAGGAAGGACGGCCGGCCCCCGATGTCTTGCGCAAGGGCTAAGGTGGTGGTGGTGAGGAGAATTGTTCGAAAGGCCTCGGAATGGGCTGCTCGGTCGCTCGCGGCTCGCAGATGCGTAGCAATAAAAGCGACCCAGAGTACCGGATGACGTGTCATCGCCACATGATCGAAACCTGGTCGACACGTCTCGTGCGCGACCCCTCCGACCATCTCCCAGAAATTAGCCGTACAGACTACCATACTCTGCGCTTCTACTAACTACAACGATGTGCCGAAGACGTGCACGAAACCCGAGGACAGCCCGAGCGCACCACCATCATGGCTGAGAAGCGATACGGTCCACTCCCTGCTTCACCCTCCCTAGCAGATTCCTCACACCGTCCTTAATCCCCTCCGTCTGGAGACTAACTCCCTCGCCGCTCGTCCGATATACGCCTGGTGCTGGACCACCAAGACTGACATTGACCCCACCGAGGTTCAGGTTGAGCGCTGGCATGTTGCTAGACGAGCCGGGTGGTGGCTCGTACACAGATTCCGGGAAATTTGCCGCTGCGTTACGGACCATGTCCAAGAAGCTTCACGGGTCAATTCAGTTCATGCTCCTCGATCAAACGCGGGGAACGGAATTTGCTGATTTACCTTGAGGAGTTGTGTACACATGTCCCTCCGAGCAGAAGACGCGTGCCCGCTGCCACGGACGGTCCGCCCGAGGTCGACTCCTGGTTGAGCAAGGCGACCACTCGTGCTTCTGCATAGGTTGTTCCTCCGATCATGAATATTATGACGTCGCCCGGTCTGTTCAGATGTATATTAGGAACTTCGGAGCGAAGGAATGTGGGGCGGAATAATACCGTTGCAATCCTGCGTTCGGCCCTGCACCGTCCAGGAATGGATGGGTGGTGTCTCGGAGTCGACCTCTGAACAGATTCTCCAGCGTCTGTGACAGGTGGGGTGTGTGCTGCATGTAGACATTCTCGACGCCTTTCAGCCCCTTCAACGCCGACCGTCCCTTCGCGAGCAATGCCTCGGCGGAGAAGAGATCCTCTTGCCGCTGATCTGAGCCTGCAATGTTCAAGAGAACGTACACGAGCTGCCAAAGGCGGTAAATCACGACACACTGCTGCACCGAATCATTCACTTACTCGTGCATCTTCTCTTGACACGCCATTCTCCAGCATCAGGTTTATCAGCGATGCGACATTCTGGGCTTGCGACTTCTGGTATCTCAGTGCGTAGAGCATGACGAGTCGGAGCTTATTCCACGGCTGGATAACTGGGTTTGTGACCAGTGCTTGCACACTCTGCATCGTATCATCGTGAGCACTCAGCTCACGCATGGGCCCAGTCATTCGTCTACCTTCAAGTCCGCACCAGAGCCTGTCGCAAGTCCCTGTTCGACCTCGCCAAGTTCCAACAGCTTGTCACGTTCCACGAGGCGACTGAGCTCGCCGACGATCGCTACATGCTTACTAACATTGCCACCGAGTTTACGGAATTCGGGGTACTCCTCTACAAAGCGTTTCATGTCCGATATTGACTGGATGGTCGATGGGTTATTCGCGAGTGAGTGTGACTGATATGACTGTACGTATGACTTGAGCGCGGTGCCCAGGTCACCAAACGTTGCAAGGTGGTGAGCTTGGAAGAATGGGTCCGTAGATGTAGTGAGGGTGACTTCCTGCGCATGTGTTCAGATACACAACGTATGGAAGCGGAGGGGAGCGAACCTTCAGTTCCGGTCGGATGTCGGGTACAAGATTCAGGTCCACACGACCGTTCTGTATTCCCAGTAGTTCGTGGACCATAGCCTGGTATGTCCATTGAGAGAGGATCGGTGTCACAGGATCGTTCCTCCTGTCCAAGATGAGAAGAAGTGGGGGAACTTGCGTCAGCCGGAAGTCAAACAGTTGCGACTCAGACTGTATCCGATGCTGAGTTGATGCAGGTCAGTCAATCATGTCTGCGTGCGTCTACCTCAACATAATAAGACCCGTACCTGTATTTCCACACCAAGTTTCTTTGCCATCGGACTCGACTTCTCGTATCTGATCACAGGCTTCTTCTTGAGGCTGAGTAACACTGCAGTGATACCTTGGACTGCGCGGTCGAGCGCTTGCGGGTCCCACGAGTTCGCGCTGTTACCATATAACGGACGGGAGGCGGTGGGTGTGTGGTTGAGCGAGAAGAGAGAGGGAAGTATTGGCGCGTAATCTGCAAAGTATTCCTTGAGGGTACGTATGAGGAATGGGTCAATGACAGGAAAAGACATATATGGGAGTGTGCTCGAAGAGCCAATTGGTTCACAACATGTACGCAGGTTGTGAAGCGACAAGGGAGAAGAGAAGGGAGTGACGAGTTAGCGAGGTACTAACCTGCACTTCCCGGACTACTTCGAATTCGTCAACATCCGCGAGCCGTTCGATGGCGCGCTTGCTGAGAATATTGCTGAAATCTGTGGTCTCGTTCGTGGACAATTTGAGACGGAGAATGAGCAGCGTGATGACATGTCGCTCACTGACAGAGGTAATATTCCCCATACTTCGGGTCTCGTAGCTCAGCCGCAAGAGCGTCGATGCTGTCTTCACTGGGTTGGAGGAAGCACACGCACTTCATATGTGCCATACGATCCCGCTTCTTGTTGTCAATCTTGTCTGTGAGGTATACCTGATGCGACAGTAGGATTGATTGTGTAGCAGACAGAGAGACGATGGGTGTCTATGCGGCAGCATTCTGAGTTTAGGGGCGGACGGCAAGAGGCTGCAAGACGCACTGTATGATTGTCAAGGAGGAGGACCTTCATCGAGGATGGTGTCGAGACCATCTTCGCTATGTAGGTCTCCACTGCCTTTACAATGTCCATGGTGGGTTTGTTCCAGATAGTACCGTTGAGGTTCCCTTCCTTGTCTCTGGAACCAGCTGCTAGGACACGCCGTCACCGTTTGACTGAGTTGTATTATCTGCGCAAGAGCGGGAAACGAGGGAATGGTGGCTGTGGACGAAGGAGGCACGAGGCCCAAGTCGCAAGACGCGACGCGTTCCGGCGCGGCCGTGACTGCGCGCGCAAGTCTTCCACGAGCCATGACGTCTACAGTACTGGCCTCACTCTCGAGTCTCGACCACGACGCCTCGCATCGCTTACCGCCGGGCACCCCGATTGTTTTCCAATTGCTTTGATACTCAAGTATTCAAGTCGTATACACCTCGATGACACCGACATCCGCTATGCAGGAATCTGAACCGCACGCCTTTCTAGAGGAAGAGTTGGTGCGCGCACTCTCCGAACAAACCTTCGGTATTTCTAGCTATGAAATCGTGTCTGTATCGCCGATGAAGGTAACCGCTCGCATCGTGCTGCTGGAGGGGGGAAGTGTTTTGGTATCTCTCACGAGCAGAGGTTTCCAAGTGCGTGTCATGGTAGATTCTCTCTGGGCATGTACAGACCAGACTTATGCTGCAATAGCTCCATAGTCCATCTGAACCTCCTATGGACCCTGATCTTGACACCGAAACCGTGTTCGAGACGATTGAACATCTGCTTCAGTCCGTTAGTCCACGGTATGAGGCAGCGCAGAGAAGTGCGCTCATAGCAAAGCTCAGTGCCCTTCCCTCGAGTACCCTATAGCATCAGGTTAGTACCTGCAGTGCGATGTCTGATATTCACATGCAGACCTATAGCAGTTAGCTACACCCGTCTGACCAGTCGGTCACACCAACCAATCCAGACGGAACGCGATAGTGCTGTATCACGTAGCCTATTTGCCGCTGTGTATCTCCAACTATACAAAACACGATATTGTTCACAGCATGATGACCGACAGCATATTGATCGACCCCACTCATTCCCTCAGAATACCAGTATCTTTCCTCCTCTGTAGTGCATCCCGGTACGCATCCTCCGTGAAGACAAAGTCTAGCTGGGTTCGAGCCTTTTGCACTGTCTTGTTGATCCATTCCCTCTCTTCCTCGTTTCGCAGACAGTTCGCCCACCACTGGTCCATGCTATTTGTGATTATTGGGGTATCGAGCTGCTGCTTCGCACTCTGTTCAGCCAAGACAAAAAGCACAAACCCGGCGTTGTAACGCTCCAAGCCAAACTCGGACAGACACTTCAAGATGCGAGATATTCGGAGATAGTTATGCGGTGCATCTGGATGGGGATGTCAGCCAGGTTGTATTGGCAGACAAACGGGAATCCCACTCACCGAGAAGGTTTTCGTACCTTTCCGCCCAGTTCTCTGCACGTCGCAACTCCCCCGTATCCTTAGAGACTAATTCCATCCCGTAGAAACCTAGCATCATCTCGTACGAACGCTCAAGGCGTTCTACGACGTTGGGGTCTGCCTTCATAGCTATTATCTCATGCTTCTGCAGTGGCTGCGCCTGATAGTTCATCCCGTGTTCTTGCAGCGGAAAACTACACTCAGTCAACATACAGCCAGGGCAGAAACCGAGAAACCACAAGGGAATAAACGTACAGCCATTGGATATAGCCATGGTTGTACTCTAGTTTGATGTAGTCCGTTTTCCATCTATATCGTTCGCGACATTGCATCAATGCCAGCACGTCGAACGACAGACGAGCTTACTGTTCATGCAACTGATCGATGAGGAGGTTGTCTGGCTGGCAGCACCTAGTATTTAAGTAAAACTCGAGATTCGCGTTCAGAGACGGCTCATCGGGTAAGTTGGGGTAGCCCTCCAGAAATTGCGCCACATCTATAGGAAGCCGCATTTTGGTTAGAAGTAAGAGCAGACTCGCAAGAACAGATGGAGGGACGTTTTGTAGTAGCAAAACATCGTCGTTGCGGAAGGATACCCAGCGGGTGATGTAGTAGACGCGTTACGTCAATGACACGCCGGGCCGACCAAATGTTTTGGTCACCTAGAAATGATTACAAAACAAATTGGTAGAAATAGTATCTTCGTATACAAACTGGGGGGCCACAGAAACGGAGAGAATATAGAATTTGAAAGATTGGCTAAAATGTACCGATTCAGGACCTATTCTCGTGATCATAGAGTTATGATTTTAGTTGCCTATAGAAT
>KN050027.1:86421-118517 GCA_000743315.1 Lignosus rhinocerotis TM02 | reverse complement strand
GTGGATGAACGTACCGAAACGAAGCCTGTTCGCGAAAGCGGCACAGAAGAGCCTGTCGCCGACGCGCCCTAGGGACTATCCTATATCGAGCTGGGAAGACCGTGAAGTGATGTTCGAGAAGTTGCGCAGAATGCACACTACCATGGGGCTCAGCATGAGGGAAAGGGCAGAGCGTGCGGCACAGCAGTGGAGGGAGGGTCAAGTTACCGTGAGCGCGTAGTTGACGAGGTGAGTTGTTGTCCTCGATGATCATCGTGCGTTAACTGACATGAAACATAGTCTGTGGAGGACGGGGGCGATTGTGTGGACTCTGGAGGAATGGCGCGTATGGGTTTGGATGAGGTGGGTTCTGATTCAGCAGTGTTCCTGGGGGTGGAGTTGTCGCCTAATATCTCTCTTCCAGCGGGCTTGGTTGACTTTCGATTCTGGGACTTAGTCTTGGACCTTTTCGGTATCTGGTTTTGAGATTCGGACACGGATATGGACTCGGACACGGACATGGACGTGGACTCAGACTCGGACTCGTTGGTGCTGACTCCCTTTACAGGTATAGCAGGGCAGGCACGTTGGAGGCGGACGGAGGCTTCAACCTTTGCTCGTCTTCGGGGTTGCTGATGGCCACTGAGCGGACGGATGGAGAGAGTGGCTCCTCTCCATCTGTCATTCTCAGCGTTGGCTGCCCCGCGACATAAGGTGCCGGTATTGTGCTGGTGTGTGCTCTTATATTTGTGCATCGGACGACGGCTGACTCCAAGCCTGTCAGTATATGTTCCGGATCTCGGTCGAACTCTAGGATCAATGGATGTATATTGCAGACTGGATACCAGCCTCTACTCGCTACGTGCGAATCCGAGTGTTTGCGTGCGTGATTCTGTACGATCAAGTCACCCCTTTCATCCGTCTTCGTTCACTCCAGCAACGCTTCATGTCCTCTTAGACAAATCAGGTTATGTCCTCAACTATCAGGGTCGCGTTAGCTATAACCAACATCCCTCTCAAGCTGTGTCTCAGGTCTGATCAAAATGTCTCAAAGTGTAACACCGTACCTGGTGCATGCGGTGGAGGCTAACTGTCAACCTCTCATAGATCAATTGTTCGCCTCCCTCTCCTCCCATATACATTTCCTTCCCGCTCTACTCTCCCATCTCATCCTTCGCTTCTCCGTTCACTTCCGGGCACCCTCATTCGCGCATATACCTGACTCTGCAATCCCATTTCGCCCATCGAAGTCCACCATTGTTCGCCATGAAGGTCTCCATCAGCCCCATCCTCGCGCTAGCCGTCTTCCGCCTCGTCCCCACTGCGCGTGCAGCACCCGCCCAAGGGGATATTGGCAAGGAAGCGTCGCAGGAAATGAAGGGCAATGCCGTCCACACCGGTGTGGGTGTGAACATCCCTCCGGAAGTGAAGAAGGCCACGCCCATGCACATGGCTAGAGTGAGTTTCCGCTCATAGTTCGTTCTTCGACTTCGACTACGATTTTCGAGCGCTCTTAGGCATTCAAACGTTCAGTCTTTGAACCGATTTCGTCTTGTTCTGCCTTCGTCACCGCCAGTGTGTTCTGATGCTGATGAGCTCACAATTCCCTTGCAATAGGGCTTGCCGGTGCATATCGCGCAAGACAACCAGGGCGGGTCGCTAATCCCGGTTCAGAACTACCAGGACGATGTGTCACGGACGCCTGTGGTGGACGTTCTTGCTGGGGAGGGGTCAGGGCATAGGAGTGGTGATACTCAGCAGGAGGAGTGATCAGACGCTCAATATCCAACTGTACTTCTGCGCAGCGCAGTGCAATCGAAGTCTGCGGTAGAAATTTGTTCTTTCTTTCCCGTCGATTCTGTCTTCATGCCCAGCTGTGGGGACCCCTGGGGATTCTCGGACTCATCTATGTATAGAGGATGCTCAGACTACCAACAAGTATACTTCCAGGATCGATGGTCTCTTATATATGCGGGTCTGAATATCTCTGCGCGATGCAAATTTAGGGCTAGTGGAAGTGACGAACGAGTTAGAGAACGCATGATCTCCGATGATCTCGAGGACACCTGGGGGGAGCGCGACAGCGAGCGTCAAGCTCTAGACACACCGCGCTCCCTGAGCTCCCACTTTTCCCTCCACGCAGGGCCCTTCCACCACACAAGCAGAATGAGGACTTCCGACAAAAGCATGAGGCCCGCCCAGAGGGAGTAGCTTCCTCCATCGCCTATCGAGTTCTAAACGTCCCACCATCATCAGCACGCATACATATATAGGTACATGAGTACGACTGCCTGGACGAACCCACCTGCAAGGGAACTGCCACTTCGGCGCCAACAAACGCCGCAATACCGCGGAACGCGCTGTTCATCGCGACAGCGGAAGACGAGCGGCCGGTGTTCGAGTCCACGATGTACGCCAGCGTGCTTGTATATATGCATCTGGAGCAACGTCCGGCCCTCTTGTCAACGCCTGTTGTCGGCAGAAAGAACCAAAGGCGAAACTCACACAACGAAAAAGCTGCTGAGAAAGAGCATGGCGCAGATCGCGGCAACGTGCACGCGCTGCTCGCACACCCATCCGTACGCAATGACGGAGATGGGCAGGAAAGGCATGAAGGGCATCGTGCTTCGAAGACGCATCTGGAATAATGCGGGCGCGTATGAGCAGACAAGGAGAAAGAGAGGACATTGATGAGATTGACCTCCGGATAGCCTATTCCACCGTTGCGTGCTTTGAGATACCTGAAGACATGGTCGGAGTACCTGCCACCGAATAGGCTCCCTAATAACGAACCTGCATATAGCATGCGCATCTGCTTGAATGCGATCGCACGGCTGGGCCACTCACCTATCCCGAACGCAAGCAGCACCAGTCCGATCTGCATGGAGTTGTACCCATACCCGTTAGAGAGTGTCAAGGCGCACGTGTACGATATGCAGTAAATGAACCCGTATGTAAACCCTGGCGGCAGCGTTGATGCAGCGCACAGTCAAAGCGTGGAGGAGAGCGTACCTGAGGCGACGAGGATGATAATGTTGTTGGTTCGTCGCAGAACCTTCCACACTGGCTTTATCGGATTCACGTCCGCCAATGATAACTTGACGTTGTCCATGGGAGGCGCAACATTATCGGTAAGGTCAGCATCGTGCTGGTTGTTTGCGTCTGCATGGCAGAGCGATCCCCGGACAGGTTGGGGACCGTTACTCGGTTGGATGTTCTGAAACTTAGCGGAGGGAATTGTGGATTCGACCGTAACCTGAGAGATACTGGGGGACTGGGATACCCTTGTGGAGAGTTGTGCACGACGCCGTTTGAGGGCGGCCTGGTAGGTGAGACTACGTTCGCGACGGAAGGTGTCATTGAAGGGAATAAAGGCGAGGATGCAGAGCCCGACGAAGATGACGAGGAACCAGAAGGTAGCGCGCCAGCTAAAAGCTTGGGTGACTGCGCCGCCGATGATTGGGCCTAGGGACGGGCCGAGAACGGGGGCACTGAGGGAATGTGTGAGTGAAGGAGAATCACGATGAGCGAGGTGTGAAGGACAGTAGAGTACCTGTAGTAAATGCCCATCATTGTCCCTCGCTCTATTGGGTCATAAATGTCGGCCAGTGTGGCCGCTCCGAGTGTCAATACCGCGCTTGATCTACGCCTTCGTCAGCGACTGCACTGAATAGATAGAAGGCGTGCTAACCCAATTGCCTGGATGCAACGCATACCGATGAGCACGGCGATGGTACTTGACAGTGCGCCAACTATGCAGCCAACCATGCAGAGCGCAGTTGACAGTAGATACACTTTCTATATCACCCCTCAGCACAAATCCTTGCAAGATGTACATCTCCTGGGCGCACCTTCCGCCCCCAGAACTCGCTCAAGGCACTCCACAGGAGCGGCACCCCGCCCTGGAAAATGGCATAGAGCGACAAGCTCAACGCAATGGCCGCATTCGACGCGTGCAACTCCTGTTGTATGTCGGGTATTGCCGCTAACCCACATTTCAGCCTTGTGTCATACACTCAGGTGGCCCACTTACGATTGTATATGTTTCCGCCTAGTCCCGCTATTAGACTTGCGGCTGATACTGTTGCAACCACGATCAACTGTGCCCAAGTGGTCATCATACTGAACTCAATTGCAGTAGCTCCTCGCTTACCTTGCGTGGCTTGGACCACGCGCGAGGGTCGTTGATTACTGTGACGTGTTCTATGTCCGGTAGTGCTGGTGACGGCTGATGAGTGTTGGACGGATGAGGAGCAGATCCAGGCTCAGACTCTAGATCTTGCTTTTCGCTTGGCATTGTCTTTAGGGCCTAAGAGAATCGGAGTTGGCCGAACTTTAGGTGTCCCCCGTTTATGAGAATGTTTGTTGTGTCGACGGACAGGGCACGATTCAACTTGCGAACATAGGGCAGCTGGACGATGGTGAGTGAGTCAGGCAGTTCCCTTACTGGACTTTGTCACTTCACACACGTCTTGCGAGTCCGTCGCTGATGACAGTGGGAATATATCCAAGGTGGTCCTCACGCCTCATGGCGGCCTGAGCGTCGTTGAGGTTTTGCAAACGATTCCGAGTCGGCCGACAAAGCCGAGAACAATTAGGCAGAACCCAGCATGCACCTGGGGCAATCATCAACATTAACCAAGTCCAGGGATAAAGTAACACTACTAGTAAAGAGAGTCTCGCGTCCAATGGCGGCGCAACTTGTGCTTGAATCCAAGTCCTTTTGCGAAGAAATGCAAATACGCTCTATTACCAACAATTTCTGATACTAACAATATTCGCAAATAGCGCCTGCAATGAGATCCCCCGTGATTGGTCAAAATGCGGGCGCCATATCCTGTAAAGGCAGGTTAGGCCGATATATATTGGTTGCAAATACCTGTCAAGCTTGGTATACCTCTTGCGGCACATGTTCTGAACCGTCCACCTAAACGGTGAGCTGATCGGAGGAGGATTGGCAAAATCTTCGAATGAGAACAAATCTGGGCGCTTGTACCAGCAAACACTGGGGTCGCAATAGTAGGGTCTGAACTACGGTGGCGGGAGAAACTCGCTCTTAGTTTCTCACCATGTTTATAACGAATGACAGAAGATAGTGGGATTCTTCACCGAGTATCTAACAGTTATTAACCTGTAATTCACATGAGCGTCTAACCTCAGATTGCACGTTCAAAAGACCAACTCAATCCATCCGCCAGTCTGCATCCACCAGCTCGGGGGTCTTCGCAATACCACCTGAGGTGATCAGGAAGATTGGTGAGACAGCTGTCGAGGTGCGCCAAGCAAACTTGAAACTCGTTGCGAGTCAAGACGTGCACGAGCCTGTCAGACATGAGAGACGGTGCAAGTGGGAAGTCGGGTTAACGTTGCGGCCAGACATTCAGGCAACATATACGGATGCTAGATTTCGCGGCTATGAGACATGTTCAACTAAGCTACTAGTAATATTAATGCTCATGGATGAAGACAAGAGCTACATCGAGTGCATCCCGCCAGGAACTGATGTCGGGAGTTACTCACCAGCCATTATTGGCCCATGGTAATTAACTGGTTAATAACCATGTTACTGACAATGTTACTAACATGTCGTGAGAAACATATAGTTTCTCCCGCCACCGTAGTCTGAACTGACGAGGATCAGATATTGGGCCGGATACTGAACGCGACACCTGACGCGACACTTGACTTGCCAGAATGTGGCTTGAGAGTTATCCGAAGGATCCCCAATTATCAGGATTGGCTGGTGCCGCAGTGATGCGACAGTCACGCTCTCTTTCAGTATGCTACACTGGCCGATAAGTGGACGAATCCTCTCCACACGATAAATTTATCTGGACTTATTGAATGTATTGTCTGAGACGATCTAGGGGAGTGATATCATAGATAAGTCCAGGTTTAGGTTTCCTTCTGGACGCGACTTTCGGGTAGATCGCATTTCTCCTGGTTGTTGTCCCTCGCCGCCATCCGCCCCGTCGTCCGGCTCGGGTTACTCTTGCTCTCTTACCATCATTGCCCATGTCTACCCACGACTCAACAATCCAGGACGAGTTTCTTACATCGTCTACTGTGTCCTACGTATACCCCGTTCGTTCTCTCCTCAACAACATACAGCCTGCCGCCGGCTCCAGGTCATATGGCATGTGCACATCATCGTGTGTAGCCCCCTTTTCTCACTTTTCTTTCTCATAGATGATTCCACTCTCCCCAATGCCTCTCATGGTTCCGGGCAGGCGGATCCAACACGAGCTTTCCATCGATCGTCTAGTACAAACAATATCGCAAGACTCCGAAATCCCTCACTAGATCTCCTCCGAGTCGACCCACCTGGTGCTGGTGATCCTCAGCCCGTTTCTGAGCCTTCCTCTGCCGTCCACCACCATCGCCGGAGAACTCATCACGCACTCCCCAATTTCAGAGACTTCCTTCCCAACGAAAGTCCTTTTTCTCCGAGGTCATTCTCAACCGCACTCCCGCACTCTGGATTCCAATCTAGTCCCGGCGCCGATGGTTTATTTACCCGCGGCCCAATAGGAGAGCCTGTCATGTATCGTCCAGAGGCTCTTTCTTCCTCGTCGGACGACGACTACGACCCCCGTCATCCTCCACACCTGTCTGAAGTTGCTGCAGGGGCGTTTGCCGACTTCTCCTCCCCAAGCTCACTTATCCTCGGCACACAAGGCGACGCAGCCCATCGCTCATCAGTTGACGTCGTTCCCCAGGATGACCCTTTGCCGTCCAACTTCTCGCAATCTGGCATTGTCCATCTTCCTCCTATTGATGACTTGTCCGGATCGCGTCCCAGTTCGGGACTACCCTCGAGGCGCTTCAGCCCTGCCTCACAGTCGCACTCTGGCAATAGCTCGTCTGATGCCCAACGACAAGCGGTACCTGATTATGGCTCGCGTGGGCTATCCGTTGACCATTCTTCGAAACCTCCGTCGTCATCTTCAGCGTCACAATCCGACAGTGCCCTAAGCGGCGCTTCCCAACGCTCCGGGCCCCATATGACCTTGAGGTATCAGCACGTCGAAGACGAACATGGACACCACTTGATAATAGGTAGAGAGGGGAAGCTCACACAGTGCGAAGAAGAGGTATGTTACCAGTATCCGTTCGGGTTCTCATGTCCAGGCTGATCCTGCGCAGCCTATTCGCACGCCTGGTGCCGTGCAGGGATTCGGTATCTTGATAGCGCTCGAGGAGGATACAGACACTGGTAACTTGGTTGTTCGTCAAGTGTCAGAGGTATGAACATGTCTTTCGCAGTCCTTGTTTGGATTTGCTGATCCACGTAAATTGTATGTTAAGAACTCGACTGAGCTGCTTGGGCTTTCTCCGACCTACTTGTTCAATCTGGAATGTTTCTCACAGATCTTACCAGACCAGCAGGGTGATGTGCTATTCGACAACATCCAGTATTTGAGCGATACATCTCTTACCGCTGAAGAGCAAGCCGAGAACCTGCATGTCTTCATGCTTAGCGGTTGGGGAGAACCGGGTTCCGCGTTGTCCGATGAGCTCAATGTCAATCGGGACGCACAGGACCGACGAAGCTGGACGTGCTGGTGTGCTGCACACAGACCACAAATGACTGCCCCTGCAAACATCGCACCTGAAGATTCGCGCAGTGGTCTTGACTCTGCGTATCGAAACATCATCATCCTCGAGTTCGAGCTCGAACGCGACATTTTCAACCCGCTATATCCACCGCCTGTGACAACCTCGGAGAATGGCTCAGTCCAATCCGGCGTTTCATCTCCTTCCACTGACGCATCGAACTCGGCTTCTGCATCAAATAGTTCTGGACGTACACTCGTCTCCCAAACATCTGAAGACAGTACCTCCGTTGCTACCCCAGATGACTCAGTATCAAGCCTAGCAGGGAGAACCCCCGACAGCTCGGTTGGAACAGGTTCAATGTCCTTTGCCTAGCAGGGAGAACCCCCGATAGTTCGGTTGAAACAGGTTCAATGTCCTTCTCTGCCTTGTCCCCAACATCGTTACACTTGAGTCAAGCTCACAGCATGTCAGGAGAAGATGACTGGATCCCCAGCACGGAGGATGTGTTGGAAAGCACGACCAGCCGTTCGAAACCTCTACTCGCTCTTGAGCGGCTACGTCGCACGAGACGGCCTGGTGGAGACGCCCCGACTCCCGATAGCGGCAGCAGTGGGCAATCAAGGCCGGGCTTCCGTCGACGGCGTGGGACTGGCGCAGTAGGCATGATGGACGTTTTTGCGGTCATGGCGCAAATCAACGAGCAGCTCGGTTCTGCGCCTGACTTGGACACCTTCCTGAAGGTGACGGCAGGCGTCATGAAGGATCTGACACAGTTTCATCGTGTCTTGCTGTACCAATTCGACGAGGCGTGGAATGGACAGGTCGTTGCTGAGCTTGTTGACTGGAACCAGACGCACGACCTCTATCGCGGGCTCCATTTTCCGGCCTCCGACATACCTGCACAGGTGAGTTGTATAGGAACGTTCTCGTCATACGGAGCTCTGCTGAATGGTTCGTAGGCACGTGAGCTGTATGCTCTTAGTGAGTCGCTATTCTACATTCATAATGTGTTGTTGATCTTGATAGAACAATATGATCTCACACTTCCTCCGCAGACAAAGTCCGATTGCTATACGATCGTGGTCTACCCACAGCCCGTTTAGTTGTTCGCAGTAAGGAAGATCTTGACAAACCCCTTGTATGTGAAATATCGCGCCTTCACGCTTTAACCAGCAGCAGCTCATCCATGTAATTTAGGACATGACCCACTGCTATCTTCGCGCCATGAGCCCGATCCATCTGAAATGTTTGTCTTTCTCAGCTATGCCCATCAGGACTGCCTATTAATAACCCATCGTGTCATGTGTAGATCTCGAGAACATGGGAGTACGCGCGTCCATGTCCGTGGTGAGTCCGCCGCAAGATGCTGATACGGTCTCGTGTGTTGTGCTTATGCTCTATATTGCCGTGTTTGATGTCGCTCTCGCGCCCTGTCCCTGGTACTTTCCTCTTTTTCTTGACAGTCGATCATCGCCTTCGGGACACTCTGGGGCCTCGTGGCTTGCCACTCGTATGGTCCGCACGGAATGCGCGTCTCGTTCCCGGTTCGACAGATGCTGCGCCTGCTCAGCCAGTCGATATCGAGGAACATCGAGCGGTTGAGCTATGCCCAGCGTCTGCACACGCGCAAGCTGGTGCGTCCTGTGCTCTGTCACTCGGGCGCATGGACTAACACCAATAATGCTTGTCCTGACGATGAAATCAGATTAACACGATGCCGACGGACCAGCACCCGAGCGGCTACATCGTTTCGAACGCGGACGACCTTCTCGGCTTGTTCGATGCGGATCATGGTGTTTTGGTAATCGGGGAAGGCGCCAAGATTCTGGGCCCGAATGAGCACGGACAAGAGATTCTCATCGTCGCCGAGTACCTCCGGCTCAAGCAGTTCAAGTTCGTCTTGTTCTCTCCCAAACAGCCCTATGACTTACTTCATCCCATACTTAGCACTTTGCAGGTATCGCAGGCAGTGACCATCGACTACCCAGATCTCAAGCTCAATACCGGGCTCGAGGTGATCGCCGGGCTGTTGTACGTCCCCCTCTCGGCTGGGGGCCGCGATTTCATCGCCTTCCTCCGTAAAGGCCAGCCGCGGCAGGTGAATTGGGCTGGGCGGCCATACAAGTCGGCCGACCAGCAGAACGTCCTGGAGCCGAGGCAGTCATTCAAGATATGGTCCGAGATGGTCGCCGGGCGTTGTCGAGCGTGGACAGACGAGCACCTGGAGACGGCAGGTGTGCTGGCACTGGTGTACGGCAAGGTAGGTCTATGCGCGTTGTGTGTGCTGCACGTATGTGCTGCGGTGCTGATATGGTGTATGTTCTACCTGTGCAGTTCATCGAGGTGTGGCGACAGAAGGAGAGCGCGCTGCAGACGACCAAGTTGACGAACATCTTGTTGTCGAATGCGAGTCATGAAGGTGCGTTGTCTCACACATCGCCTTTAGGTGAAAGTTTGATGCTCATCCGTCCCGGGCATTAGTGCGCACACCTCTCAACCACATCATCAAGTGAGTTGCTTGCGCCTGGCTCTTGATTACAACCGTCTGATGCGCCTCCAGCTATCTGGAGTTGGCGATGAACGGGCCGCTTGATCACGAGACTCGGGAGAACCTCAGTCAGTCACATGCTGCTTCCAAGAGTTTGCTGTTCACTATCAATGACCTCCTCGTGAGTGTACAAAAGAACCTATCCTACAAATCGCTGATGACATGATATGTGCGCAATGACCTCCTCGTGAGTGTACCAAAGACCCTATCCTACAAACCTGCTGATGACATGATATGTGCGCAGGATCTGACGCGCCTCGAAAGCGGGAACGAGACCTCGTTCAACGAGCCATTTGATTTGCACCAAGCGATTGAGGATGCAACCCAGCTTTACCGCAACGAAGCCCACCGACGAGGACTCAACTTTCACCTCGATCTCAGGAACTGTCCGACACAAGTCATTGGTGACTCGAAGAAGATCAGAACCGTGGTGGCGAACCTGACAGCCAATGCTCGTAAGCTTGATCTATTCCTCACTATTGTGGGTGGAGTTGGCTGAATGTATGTGTGCCAGTCAAATATACCGTTAAGGGCCAGATCTTAGTCGTGTGCCGGTATTTTGAACAGCCCACCGGTCTGTGTACAAACGGAGACGTTGCCGTAGAAATTGTTGTCTCAGACACTGGCTGTGGGATTCCGACTGAAAAGCTGGAGAGCATCTTCCGCGAGTTCGAGCAAGTCGAGAGTGCACCCCCACGGACACATTCCCCTGGTTTAGGTGAACACCCTTTGTCACCGATATTCGTGGGTGCGGAGACTGACTATGTACAGGTCTCGGGCTGGCCGTTGTGGCACGGATCGTTGAACAACTTGGCGGCCAACTACGAGTCGACTCTGCGCTCGGCAAAGGCAGCAGGTTCTCCTTCCTACTCCCTCTCACGACGGAGACGTCTGGCCCTAGCCTTGGGCGATTGTCCATAAGTGGAAATGGTTCATCCAACTCTTCTTTGGTGCGCTCCTTGCGTTCCACGCCATCAAGCGGCCGCAGCAGGGGCTCAGAGATTGACAACCTAGTGGAGGCCCTCTCGTCCAGCCATATGGAAGACGCTCGCCTGATCGATTTACCCGGTCATCGTCCAGACAGCGGCAAGGTCGACATCCCTGGCTCCGCGAATCCTCTCAAGCCGGTGAAGATGGACGAGTTCGATTTGGACCGACCATTACCTCAGAAGACTCCGCGCTCTCGCGACTCTCTCGTGAAAGGTTCCCCGATGAGCCTGACGCACCCCGACAGTTTGCCGAAGCTGCGTATCCTCATTGTCGAAGTTGGTCGTTGAATATCATCTCTCAGGGGGCCCTCGCTGACTTTCCCGTAGGATAACGACATCAACCGCATGATCCTTGCTAAGCGACTATCTCTCGATGGACATACCGTTGTAAATACGACCAATGGTCAGGAGGGTCTAGAGGTAGTTGAGGCTGATCGCAACTTTGATTGCGTTCTTATGGATATTCAGTGCGTACCTCCTTGCGCGAGTTTTCCTCCCTACTAATCCCGATTACAGGATGCCCCTTCTCAATGGCTATGAGGCCACGGAGCGAATACGAAGCTTAGAGCAAGACAAGACTCTCCTTGACCGCCTATCACACAAACTTAATCGGCGTATACCCATCTTCGCCGTCTCGGCCTCACTGTTCGAGAATCAGCGCGAGGAGCTGTCCAAGCTGGGTATGGACGGCTGGATCTTGAAGCCGATCGACTTCAAGCGGCTCCGTGTGATCTTGCGCGGGGTCATCGATCCGCACCAGCGCGAGAAAGACGTCTACCAGCCGGGCTGCAACTGGGAGATCGGCGGCTGGCTCTCCCCGCCTGACGCCAAAACGGAATGAACCACGAACATTGTAGCGATTATACGAACGTTAACAACATATCTGGCTCGTTCCCCCACGCATTCACGAGTCACGATCCATACCGCATGCTCATGGTCATCGCACCGTCCCATCTACTTACATTAAGATAATGTGTCGTTTCGTCGCGCTGGGTACGCCATAGCATATCCTACATCATCCCCATGCCATGCGCGGCGCCTCGATATATCCCTACTATATTGCACATACACTCCGACGGACAGGTATAATACACGATAGTCCTGCGTCATTGTTATACATACATACGTTATATTTTCTTTCACCACAAGTTGTATCATGTTTACATACGGCTCGTGCTCGCACGGATTCCTCGTCCTCGTTGCCGTCGCAGCAATTGCTTATCATGTGTACTTTGCATCACCTCTCTGTCTTATACGTACCTTGCATTACCTACATCGCACACACACGTCTTGTCCCTGTCAGTGACTGGCGCTCGATTCCGTCGCTCCGCAGTACATACACTGGCACGCATCTGTAACTGCGGCGGTCGAGTGTCATTCATGGGCCATTCGCCATTCACCTTCACTTTCATCATCCGTCATTGGCCTTACATCGTCCACAGCTCCTTCTGTCCTGCAGTAATACCATGTAGCCTAGCATTATCGAGATATGTTTTGCCTGCGAACCGGCAAACATCATGCATCGCAAACTCGAACGATCTCTTCCAGTTGTGCTCAGACTCCCTGATACAATCTTTCAACATTCAGCAGGCATGTGCAGGTGGTTCTACAGGGCTCACGGACAATGTCACCAATACTAGTAGGAAGTCGGATCTGAGAGCAATTTTCGGTGGTGTTGTGGATGGGGTTGGCGCGCAGTGGTCCTCGCCGTCTTGGCAATCATGTGCTGGAGGATCCGCCGACACCCTGGCACAGAAGCCCCTGCCACGCAACGTCTGCATTCCAACTATGACGATGGGTATTCCGACCAAGACAGCTATGGGTTCGGTGACGCCGTTTGTTGTTGAGTCTGAATGGGCGAGGTAACGTTCTCCCTCATCCTCATGATGTCTTCCGCAAACTTAACATTTTATCCGCACCTGCTACTAGAAGGCGCAACGCCAATCTCTGGAGGTGTATACCTGCAGGCCTCTGCAGCCTACAGCCAGAGAAAATTCTCCTTCCATACTGCCAATGTCAACCTTACCACCCACCACCCAAAACTCACCGATCTGCGTGGCGGATGGAGGGCCTGTCGCGAAGCTGATCCGCTCGCCGTCTGGCCGTCTCCCGCCGGCGTATCGCTCATGGGAGTGGGCGACAGATGCCAGCTCTAGCCTGCTCTAGCGCGATTACTCGTTCCGCGTCAGCGTCGGTGTCGGGACTGGGCTCGCAGGTGTCTGAACCGCAGATTTATGGCCACTCTGATGCACATTTGCAGTCTTGGACAGGGACTGTGTCCTCCTTCCCAACGCCTTCTGAGAAGGCTGGGTATCTACAAGCGCCCCTTGCATCTCTGAGGAGGCCAGAATAGCTATGGAATGCTACTTCTGCTTTTCGGTTGGCTTTATCAGTCGAGGAATGTTGACTCCGTGCATGTTCTGTCTTGTACAACAGTCAGTCTCCTCCGTATCGTATGGCCAATCGTGGCGCAACCTATATGAAGTACAGATACATTGCATACTCACTAGTTGCAACTCACTGACGATGAGATGTACATGTGGACTGGGAGACACTAGTGAAGAGCCTAGTTTAAGCGCTTCAGTGCTGATCAATCCACACAGCCACTGCATGATTCACTTTGACGGCCCTGGTATTAAATAAAGTCTTAGCAGTCTGTTGACAGTCATCAACATTACAAGTTACCACCACCATCTGATCTCTGAATTGTCCTGTTTGCATGATCATATACACTGCCTAGGCTTGCGCAGAGGACAGAAAATACTGGCCTCACATCGCAAGCAGGATGCGGCCATGAAGTGCCATGCGGACCAGAACTCGAAGCCACTCCACCGCCACATTTGGATCGGGAATTTGATACAAAGAACTGTTCGCAGCAACACAGAGCAACATCCAGAAGGTCTCATTCAGGTCTCACCCAACCTGGGCGCTCCCCGATGAAGTTCGGCATCACGTTGACCATATGACTCTGGACAGACCGTGAGCGGATTCCCGAGCCTCCCTTGACTCCCGAAGACTGCCCTCTGAATTCATCAGTAACTCAAGCTTGACTGGGACTACTGAGGACTCTGAGCACCTCGCTTGGTTGGACCTTACAGCAGCCTCTGATTGAGACGCAGTGCAATATCAGAAACTAGTCACCATCGACGTTGCCTCTTCCGAGTCCCTGTGCGGGGTTCGCCATCTTGACTCCCATCTTGTTGTCTGAGGCTCTTCAATCCTGCATCGCCTGACGTGACACTTGAGTCGCTGCCATCCCTCTCTTTCACTCGGATTCATACTCTCTGTTCTCCTTTGAGCAGGGGGCAACTTCGTGTGTTGTCGACCGAGATCACCATGGCGAGAGTGGTGGCATTATCCGTGGTCCTTCTCGGATTCTCGGATTTCTGGGAGTCGACTTTGGCGGGAACAACGTGTGCGACGGAACAGTTGGACTGGTACACGAGTGTGGTCGGCGAAAACCCTTGTACGTCCTGTTCATTTCGCTACTTCGGTGTCTTACGAAGTTGCATCTCCTGTGGTGGGACTGATACTAACTCGCATGACATCGTAATGTGCAGGCGAAACGTACCAGAGGTTGCGACAAATATGCAATCCCACTCGTGAGTTTATTCAGATCCGTGCTATTGTCTGCTCGGGGCGCCAAAACACCCACATGTGTCAGACCAAGTTCCCTCCCTGTCACCAACACCTCCGGGCGATTTCTGCGAGGACGAAGACCGTGAGTTAACTCTGCCCTATGATCTCCGCATGGGTAATCATGAAATCTCATTTCATACACAGCTGCATGCTGCTGCAACACCATCTCGTTCCAGCTGAGCATGCTGTGTGAAAAGTATTTCGTTCAATTATTCACGAAGGCCCGCTACCAACCTGGCGTTTTAGTTGCCAGCACGTGAAAAAGGACGGGTATGCAGTTGGGATAGATGCTCGTACGTCCCCCCTTGATCACTTTCTATCCTGATGCTCTTCAAGGTTGACGGGAAGGCATGTGAAGCTATAGGCACTTACCAGCATTACCTCAACGGGTGCAACCCTTGGAAGAATGATGAGTGAGCCGCAGCACATTCTAGGATCAGGTGCCTATACCGACTAACGATGTCGTTTGCAGACTCCCACCAAAGGTTCAGGCTGCAGCGTGCGATGCAGGCATGCGACTTGATGACTTGTTGTATGATAGTTGGGAGGATGGCGCGTGGTGTGTTAATTGAAGTATTCCTTATCTGTCTCCACCCGCACCTGACGTTCGTTGTGTAATACAGGTTCTAGTGAGTGACATCATGTGCCTACATATTTCTATGGCGAGAGCGGTACTAAGATCTGCACAGTGCGTGGACAAAGGACAATTCGGTTCACCAGCACACAGCCAGAAATAACGACACCTTCACACACTGTCCGAGCCAGACTCCGTCCTCCCCGCCTAGCACCTTAGCTACCGCAGATACTTCCACTATATATGCATCCTATACGGACGCCACCTCGCCGTCCACTGTGAGCCTCCTCAATCCATTGCATGATCCGCCGTACCTGTTTATCTGAAACTTTCTTCGGCATAGACCTCAGAGGGTGGGCTCCCCAATGGGGCGCTTGGTGTGACCAGCACGAGAACACCGCCCGGCACGATCGCCGGAGTCGTCGTCGGCGTCCTCCTGATCACCATCGTCGCTGCCTTTGCGATCTGGTTCTTGCGCAGGGAGCGCCTGCGTAACAGGCGTCAGCATTCCCAGATCTTGCGCTGGAGATCCAAGACGCACGGGCCTGAGGTGAACGCCACCACCCCCGCTCTCCGCTGTACGTCTCGTCCCCTCATACTACAGTACCCCGTCATTGTATACCATCTCGCTGATCGCTCTCCGCTATCCTTGCAGCATATACCCCACGGCCTGTCCTACCTAGTCCCATCAGTGCGCTCCCAAATCCGCACTTGCCCCGGCCCGAGTCACTACTTTTCTTCCATCCAGAAGCGATGGTCCGCAATCCCAACAGCACTCCGGTCCCGCCACGTAATAGCAGGCATCCTGGGCGCCGACGATCAAATGGGTCGATCCTTGACTCTCGGGTCGGCGAGCCGATCGACGATTCTCCAGACCCGCACATGCCCCTCGTCCCACTGAGGTTGGAAGAGAAGGGGAATTTGTCGTAGTTCGCGAAATGCAGTCCTCAGTGCGTTCGTGTATAGGCATCTATACAGCTGTTCTTTGATCATGGTGGGATGGGTCGTACATAGACGCAAGCGATGCGCTATATGATGAATGCGCAAGTTCTAGGCTGAATCACCGGCGTACCCCGTTGAGGGGATTACTTGTTACTTACGTGGTGCCCGCATGTGCGACAGAAAGTCAGCTCGGTTGATATAAAGATACAGTCCTGTTGAACAATCTCTTGGAAGGTATTTTGTCGCAACAGATGTGAGAGAGGATAGCATAGTGGATACTGACGGTACATAGTTACTTGGAATGTGTTATTGTCCTCCGTAGTGAGCGTGTGTAGAAAAGACCTGGCGCTTAATCATTTCACACTAGAAATACTGGTAAATGAACAACGTATCAACGTTTCAACGTTCGACGCAATCGCTCTAAGCAGATGACGTGCCCTTTCACCGTTACCGTGTCTGCTTTGGGTGCATAAAAACGCCGAGAATGATTTCGGTACTTGTTGGCTTAACCAGGTCCTCAATCAGGTCCCATGGGTCAGCTGGCTTTTGGGGCCGGATCGTCTCATCCGCCCGACATGCTCGAGCTCCTTCTCGCAACTGACGTTCCCATCGCCGTCGCTACTGATAAATGTCGTCACTAATTTCGAACTTTTGAGCGAGTGAAGTAGACTGATCATGGCACTCGACGGGAACCGCACCCTTGCAATCCTGCGCAAGGCAGAGCAGCAAGGTTATGGCGTCCTGGCACAGACATGGTACGTTTATGCTACGATGTACACATCGCTCTCTTCCGTTGACTGAGCATGTCTATGTGGTTTCAAGTTACGATGCAAATTGTGTTATCGCACTGGTTCGCGCTGCAGAGCGTTGTCGCAGCCCTGCCATCATTCAAATGTTCCCAGTCACTCTCGCATTCGGGAAAGGCCCATGGCTGCAGTTTTGCTTGAATGCGTGAGCTATACGTCGATACTAGGATGCCCGGTTCCTCGTATTCAGTTCCATTATGTAGTGCTCACCAGGCTTCTGTTCCAATTGCTGTGAACCTCGATCACGCTACCGATCCAGAACATCTCGAGCTTGCGCTCTCTCTCGCAGAGCAGGGCATCGCATTCGACAGCATTATGGTGGATGCCAGTCATGCCGAGGTATCAGAGCTCGCACCTTGTTACCTTTTCCATGACACTGATCCAGTAGACTTACAGACCGACGAAGAGAACATCGCCCTGGCGCGTCCCTACATCGAGCGCGCTGAGCGGTGTGGCATCGCTGTGGAGGTTGAGCTGGGCCGCCTCGAAGGTGGAGAAGCTGGTCTCAGGATGATTTCCGATGCGAAGCTCACAAACCCGGAAAAGGCGCTTGCCTTCATAGAGGGGTGCGTACGCCACCAACTCCAATGGAATATGAGTCCTCATACACATCTCAGGACTGGCGCAAAGGTGCTCGCCCCAAGCATCGGGAACTTGCATGGATTGTACATCAACCCACCGAACTTTAGGCAGGATATGTAAGTAAATCTATATGAACAAGACCAGCAAGAGTGCCCAAACACTGAACTGAGCGACGTAGATTGAAAGAGTTGCAAAACACCTTCAAAGGATCGATACCACTTTGTTTGCATGGGACCGATGAACTACCGGATGAGCTCTTCAGAGAGTGCATCAAGAACGGCATCTCCAAGGTAGAGCTTGTCATTCATGATAGCTAAGGGCAGCAGCCACTGACTTGTGTGGATGTAGATCAATATAAATAGCTGGGGTCGAGATCCATATGCGAAAAGGTTGGCCGAGGCGCTGCAGAGCAAGCCGTTCCCGGATGCTGTCGATGATGCGACCAAGGTCTTCGAGGATGTTTGTGAGCGATTCTTTAGCCTGTTCGGCTCAGCGGGCAACGCCTGAGTTATAGGAAATGATGGTATGTTTCCTTGTGATAGTGTTCCTCCGTGTTGCTGAATAGGTCATCTGCACTGGCAACTTGATGGCGCTAGACTAAGCTGTATTACGAGTTTCTCCTGTATCAATGTCCGTAACCTCTACTCCTGAGAGCTTCTCGCTGATGCATCTCTGTCCCTCAAATATCTCAGTCCGATGGTCCGGTAAGACGGCCCGCGCAGGTTCACGTGTGTCAGAGTGGTTCCGTCGGGCTTCCTGAGAGAGTTTTTCTAGTCCCTGTACATAGACATATGCTAACGCCAGTCTTAGCAAACTTGGAGGTGGACGCCGATCGAGCATAGATAACTGACTTGACCATAACGATACAGGCATGGGGAACACCGTCGTCTTGATTACTGGAGCGGGCGGTTCTCTTGGTGGACTGGTAAGTACGTCAGGTATTCCAATCTTACATGCCTATTGTCTGAGTCTGCTGTAGCTCGCACAAGCCCTTCATGAGGCTCCTGAAGTGCGCGACCTGCAGCTCGTGCTGGTCGATATTACAAACCCGCCTGCACCTCCGGGTGCGAAGGCTGTGACAATCACAGCTGACTTGACCGACCCAACTCAAGTTGACAAATTATTTCAAACCGAGTACGGTGTGCCAGATACAGTGTATTGCCTTCATGGCATCATGTCCCGGGGATCGGAGGACCACTTCGATCTAGGTGTCAAGGTTGTTATTAGCTCACAGTTACTCCACACACGAAGTCTTGACACTGGAGCCGCATTCCATAGGTGAACATTGACTCCGTGCGAACTGTCCTGGACGCAGCACGGAAGTACGGTGCACAAGAAGGTCGCCTCATCAAATTCATCTTCACGTCGTCCTTGGCTGTGTACGGAGGACCTCTTGTCCGTCGTCCAATTCTGTTCCATGGAAGACACGCTAAACGGTCCCCACAGCCCGATGTAGTGACACCAGATACCATCGCAACGCCGCAAGGCGCATATGGAATGGGGAAGCTTGTCGCAGAGATATTCATCAATGAATACACCCGTCGAGGGTTCATTGACGGCCGTATCCTCCGTCTTCCCACTGTCGTCGTCCGCGCAGGCATCCCTTCTGCCGCAACGTCTGCCTTCATCTCCGGTGAGCCCCCTCATTCTCCTCTCCTCTCACCTTCTTCCCGACATCCCCATGTGGCACCCAATCGCACTAATTCCAATCTTCCCCCCATTGCCACCGGTCACCGCCAGGCATCATCCGCGAGCCCCTCAAGGGCCTCCCAAGCACCTGCCCCATCGGGGATTCGCCCACGTCCCCAGCGCTCGACCTCGCGCTCTGGGTCGCAAGCCCCGAGACGACCGTCCGCAACCTATTCCTTGCGCGGCTCGTCCCCTCCTCGCAATTCCTCACACACACACGTGTCGTTTGCCTCCCTGGCTTCACCACTACTGTGCGCGAGGAGCTTGCCGCGCTCGAGGCCGTCGCGGGCCCAGCGGCTGTTGCGCTCGTCCAGTTCAAGGACGATCCCGTCAATCGCCGCGTGGTCTCGTCGTGGCCTGCGCGGTTCGACGACTCGTACGCGCGCAGTCTCGGCTTTGTGGGCGATGAAGGCGGGATGGAGCCGATTGTGCGGCGGTTCCAGCAACAGCTGCAGGCTGGGCAGGTATGACTGATACGTGAAGAGGCGTGGGTGGTTGAGTTGTACTGTGTTTGTATGCTATGTCCGAGAGTTATGCTGTCAATTGACTGACGACTGGAATTGAGAATCGCGCCTGAGCGGGTGCAGTGGCGGTCCATCCGTCAAATTCCCATTCACATCTGTCAAGCGATCACAATGCACGATTCACACACCCACCAGTTTACTGTGGGCCTGTGGCGGCGACACCGCGGTTATGGCTAAGAAGCGCCATCTCCAACCAGTGCGGCCGCAGGCACCCAACAAACTGAGACAATAGACAGACAGACATGCATGGAATAACATGCTCACATACTGTCACAGCTGATATGACTGGGATACTAGATCGATATAAAGAGGACAGATGACTGGGACAGGCTACCTCGTTCTAAATGAGGGAAGCTAAGTAGAACAATATTAATGAGTGATAGGACCAACCTAGGGGGATGATTGATCCAGAACACAAAATCGAGACGCGAAGTACCTGTACTGCATATGTGGTACGCATAAGAGTATCATTAGCGTCAAATCCCAGACTTCCTGAGTACTGGAGCTCTGCACTCTGGACTCTAAGCCACATATCCAACCAGGCCACTATAGCGGTGTACGAGACAGGGACACGAACACGAACAGGGGGCCGAACGCAATGAACTATGACCAAGCAATGAGCATCATCAGCACTAGTCTGACTGAGCACCCGCACCCGCCGCTCGTGAGGATGTATCGTAAAAGAAACAAGGAGCACAAAAAGTACGTAAAAGGAAGCACTGTGCACATGGCTTCCGCGACGAGCCGCGGGAGGGTATCGGGATAACACGAGACCACAGCGCAAATAAATATTGAAATGCACTTATTGTATGGGTACCAAAGAAGATGAAGCAGGGGTGTGAATGTGGTCGTGAAGGGGCGGGAAGGGTCGTGCGGACATTAAACCAGAGCATGGCTGCTGGGACGGGCGGCCTGCAGCGTGGCCGCCAGACTGTTTTGGGGTCGAACAGCATGACAGCGCACCCCGTCGAGGGCTGCGTCCATGCTGCGATGCAAGACGCGAGGGCACGACCCACCGCCCGCCCACACGCCACCCATACGTGTGAAGAACAGAGCCCAACAGAATACACAACAACACAAGCACAAGCACAAAGAGACCAACTTAGAGAGGAGGAGAGGAAGGGAGGGGAGCGGTTTTGGGTAGGTATCAGTATGTATCCGAGGCCCCGAGCCAAACCGCGTCCACGTCCACGCATACGGGCGTTGGCGTTGAAATCAAAAAGCCCCACCATCTACACAAGAATGTCACACTGCTATTGCTGTCCATGGGATGCATCGTCCGTGCTCTCCGCTCAGCGAAGCACAGTGATCTACCAATTCATCGTGTTCTCGCGCAGAATCGGCTGGCCAATTGGGTTGCGTTCGCGCATGCCTGGGTTGAACGGGTCCTCGGCACCCGACGCACTGTGATCCTGGAATCCGCGCAGCGAGTCTGCGGCGTAGTAGAATGAACGACGGCGTTGGCCACCGACAGAGTCGCGATCGAACTCGTGGTCTACAGGCGGCGCGCCAACAAACTCGTTCTGGTGCGGGTCCGAGAGACGACGGTGCGCAAGCTCGCGGCGCTGCTTGATAGCGCGGTAAACGAGGAACACGAGGATAAGGATGGTAACAGCTCCGAGGGACGAAACGACACCAATAATCGCGTCCTCACGTGTTTTGGACGAGGAGCTTGCACCAGAAGCAGAATTCTCAGAGGTAGAGCCATTGCTGCCAGTCTGGTCAGGAGAAACACTGTTGACCGGGAAGCTCGGAACAACGTGCTTGGCGAGATCGCTGTATGGCGACGCAAGCGCCGTGTAGAATGCGGACGAGGTGACCTTCAGTTGCTGAGCCAGAAGATCGATGGATTCGGCGGGAATCCACGCGAGGTATACCGTCTCCAGCACGTTGAGGTCATCCACACCTTTGTATGTGTCGGGTACGTGCACACGAAGCTGATAAGTCTTAACCTGATCCGCTGTTTGGATATCGATATCAGCGTGAAATGTATGAATCAGAATGTGTGATGAGACGCACCATCCAGCGACAGAGAGGCCTGGAGAATAGGCGACATCCACGCGAAGATTTGTGACGACGAGTTCTCGTTGTTGACAACGAAGTTCCAGTTGAGGCCCGAATCGAACAAAAGCGAGATCAGCTCATAGCCAACCAAGTCGGGGTCGTTCGGCTTGGAGCCAACGACAGGGTAAATCTGGATCGGAAGGTCAGGCGGGAGTGGGGGTGAGGTCGGCTTCGCGTCCGCAGCAGAGGAGGGCGCAAGGGTAAACGTCGTTACTGGCTCGTCGGGGTCAGAAAACGATGTTGTAGCGCTAGACGACGAAGGCGTCGGCGCCACCGCCAGGTTGCTATCCGTCAGGAACGTGAATTGCGAGTTGACTGATGGCGTGACAGAGAGCGACCATGAGGTTGTGATGGACGAGAAGTTGTCGGTCGTCGTGATGGGCGGCAGGCTTATAACGGTGCCACCAGAGGAGGAGGACACTGTGCTGTTCAGGCTTTGGGTCGTGATGGTTGAGCTGTCGGACACAGTGATGCTCGCGCTGACACTGTCGCTAAAACTGGCACTGGAGCTAGAAGAGTCGCCGGGACCATCGGTAATCGACGCACTGGAAATATATACATTTCAACTAGCCGCTCTGGCAGCCAAACTAGTTGTAACTGGAACATACCTGCTACTTGAAAGTGTGATCGAGGCAGACTCAGAGGATGAGTTTCCAGGTGCATCAGTGATAGAAGCAGATTCCGAGGCTGACGCGGAATCGGAAGCCGAGGATGAGGATGAGGAGCTCACTGGGGGCGGGGTAACCTCAGCGGACGAAGAACTCGACGAAGAGGATGTGATAATCGGCGGGAGGGTAGGGATCGAGATTGGGATAGATATTGGGATTGATATTGGGATTGATATTGGGATTGATATTGGGATTGAAATCGGGAGGGAGAAGGGATCCGATGAAGGCGCGGACGACAACGACGGATCCGCCGATACAGGAGGAAGGGTCGTTGACGGCTCTGCAGACCCGGTGATCAATGCGCTGCTGCTGCTGTCACTGGAAACCGTGGAGCTGGGCGACGGTGGGGGGCCGAAGAGTGAGGAGAGCAACGACGAGAGTGGGTCCTGTGGAGGGGTGGAGGTTGAGGACGCCAACTCAGTAGTCGATATTGTCCGAGAGCTTTCGGTGGTGGTTGCTGACACCGAGTCGGTCGTCGATGACGTCACAGAGGACGTCGAGTTCATCGAGTCCGTAACTGATGACGTGGTGACAGGTGCCGAATCCGTCGACGACGGTACGCTAGTCGAGCTGGCGGGCACCAACGAGGTTGTATCGCCCACGACACCATCCACAGTGTCCCCGAGGTTGTTCAAGGCGTCCCCTAACAGGTCGCTAGCGTCGGATCCCAGATCGCCGACTACGTTACCAAGACCTCCTATGGGTCGCAAGTCAGTACACTCATCTCAGGTAAGTGAACTCGTAGAAGCCGGTCGCAAGTCAGTACACTCATTTCAGGAAAGTGAACTCGTAGAAGCTCAATGCAATTGGAAGAATTGTTAACATCGGCCTTAGAAGATGACCTGTGGCTGATAACACAATGCAATTGGAAGAATTGTTTACATCGGCCTTAGAAGATTGACCTGTGGCTAATGCCTGATGTTTAGCTTATGGCGGGCCGCACTCTACCCCAACCACAGGAACACCTGCATGCAGCCCAAGTTGTCTACACCTCCCAGTCGCGGTCGAACCGCATTACCGCAATCAGACGGTGCTGTTCCCAAATGGGTGATCGAATTATGGCGAGGCGCCCATTCGTGTAACTATATCGCAAGCTCGGACGGTCTCACCAGGTACTTGCCCCCGCTGCCAGCAGACGGTGGTTGTGGCATCAACAAAAACATTGCATAGAGCCCGTCGTCGCTTGGAAGGAAGGAGCAACTGCGTGGGCACGTCATGCTAGGCGAGGGATCAAAAGATCATCACGGGCGTCGAGACAGCCTCGTCAAGCAAGACGCGCCTACAACAGCCCTGGTACGGCCTTCTGGCTAGGTCAAAATCTGTCGCTAAGGGGAGGGAATGTGCAATGGGGCAAACATGCATGGCGGGGGGTGAATGACAATTGCCAACAATCGACCGCGCCATGGGGAACGGATAGGCAGTAGAAGGTACACCCTGCGAGCTGCATCAAGCACTGCAATATTTTTCCCAACGCAAGGGATTGCTCAGCAACGAAGAGAGCACGCCAGCATGGTTGGAGCGAAGTCACTGGGGCACGGGCATAGGACGGGCCAATGGTGGCGTAAGACCGCCGGGAGACGAAAAGTGTGTTTGTTGGAGCGAAGTCACTGGGGCAAGGGCATAGGACGGGCCAAGCGTGGCGTAAGACCGCCGGAAGACGAAAAGTGTGTTTAAGAGAGGGATGATCACTATGAAAGACTTACCCAAGAGGCTACTGAGAGCTCTGTGGTGGAGGTCAGCGACCTTGTCTCTCTTGGTGGAGAGCGAGCGACGGGCATGAGAGGAGTGGAAGGAAGAGCGAGTCGCGTCGACAGGTGGGAGGTGGAAAGCAGAAGCAAGCAGAGAGGCGAGTAGAACGTTAGAGAAGTACATATTGTTTATTGCTGGGAGACGGGCGAGATGAGAACCTTGAGGAGGGATTGCTGATGAGCAGGACGGCGGGACGAACGGTGGTCGTCGTTCGCCAGGAATGGGGACAAGGAGCGTGGGGCTGCTATGGAGGGCAGAGAAAGGGAAGTGGTGAGAACAGAATGCCGTACAGCCCGGCGGCCTCACCCAGCGTTGGAGGTTTTGTACGAAACAGACGGTCGGGGAAGAGGAGGAGGGTGGTGACTGAACGAGAGCTCTTTACCCGTTCTTGCCCACGCGCCCAAGACGGACATCTTTGCTCTTATTTGGTACTGTAACACATCCTTTTCTGATCATCATTGTCTCCTCATCAACCCTCCCCCGCCTCTCCTCTTGTCTTGCGCCCTCAATTCTGGGCGGTTCACAATGATTTATGTTCAGCTTGTTATGTGAAGTGAACGAACAGATTCTGTCGAGCGACTAACACTAGTAATGGACAGACGGCGGGCAGAGAACTCGGACTGCGCAACCATGGTAACCGAATAAATGACGCACATCCGAAGCGCTCGCCTCGCTCAATAATTATTTTCTCCGCGCGCATTAATAATCGGGCCCAATTTGTATTTCTGTGCGGCGATGGATATCGCCTGTGCCTGTTCTAAATAACACAGGTAGTCCAGGATTGCGCACACCAGTTCCCTTATACTCTACTGACCTACGAATAAGTAGGTACTAGTAGTAGTACTAGTACTACTCACGCCCACTGCCACCACCGATAATTATGAACGACGGTTCATGGACGCACGAATCGCCTTCTTTCACGATCGGTCGATCACCCCGGGCCCGTGTCGGTATGTATCCAGGGGTTCACAATCATTAACCTTTCACGAAGCCTCCTTGCAACCTCGAGGCAGCTCGAAGATTCTAAACGCCAAGGGCTGGTACGAATCAGTAACGCCACGTGCCTGTGGAAGTCTATAATCTGCATCGATACCTTCCATCGCTGCATCCTTATCCATCTGTATACCCACGTCACCCATGTTAGGTTCTCGACTTGATCCTTGCTGAGTGTGTAGTACGTACTGCCGCACTTGAGCTTTGATCATAACGGCTCCTGTTTATCATTCAACGACTACTCTTCCCAGTTCCCTCAGAACTATGCAAGTTCCGGATGCTATAAACGAGATTGCCGTGGCTAATGACTAGGCCTTCATGCTTGCAGTTATACAAGAAATGGAGCTATCGCGACGACTCATGAAACTAGCTAGTGCTATCAGCATCAAGAGTCGGATCGCCCACTACCAGCGTCTCAATTCTGTCTCCTTAGCTGCACTGCGCAATGCATTGTATCTGTTGATGTCGCTGTCAACACAAGTCAGCACACGCCGCCACGTCCCCCCCGGAGCATTGAGCTTGTGAACAAGCGGGTGCATAATGACAGGGTGGGGACAATACGGCCTAAAACCGAAACATGTCAACATGGACGTAGTCAAGATCTGACAGCGGGAAGTATGTACATGGGATAAGATACAGCAGCACCAAACGTCGAGTAGAATCATACACACTGGGTTCATAACCACACGCAGCCCGAGTCTACGATATTCCGTGCCCTGGGGGAACCTTAACATCTCCGTCATACCGGGGCGGCAACGGCTCCTCGCGTCCCTCCGCCATGTTCGAGCCCGTTCCTGACCCCATCCCCGCGGACCCCGACCCCGACCCCGACCCTGATCCCGAGACGGACCCCATATGTGCCAATCCCATTTCCCCTTCCTCCGAGACCACCGCCACAGGCCTGTCCACCGCATCCCACGAGCGGCGGTACGCCGGCGGGAGCCGCCCGGACGCCGACCGCTGCAAGAACGGCACAGGCCCGCCGTCCTCGTGGCGTTCTGCGTTCAGCCCACCCAGATCGGTGTCTGTGTCTGTGTCAGCGTAACGGGGCGGGCGGACCTTGGACGGGCGTGCGCCACTGCCGCTGCCAGACGCGCTTGAGCTTGGGGGCGGACTCCTGGGAAGTAAGGCATACGTTTCAGGGTTGGACTGGTCCGAGGGGTCGGTGTCGTACCTGGCACCTGCGCACGCGAGACAAGGTGGAGCAAGATGAGTTGAAGAGGGACAATGAATGGTCAGAAGTGACATTCGCAAGGGAAGGAAGGGGGGGAGGAGGTTAAGCGTCGAACGAAGAACCGGCTCACTTTGTGCGGAAGATAGATCGAACGGCGTAACCGCGTCCATGGATGGCGCGTCGCCCGAGTCCCATCGCGACGTGTACTCCTTGCCCAAGTCGAGCGGTTTTGGACCGCGGCGCCCCCTCTGCCTCCGCCAGAAGAGAAAGGCGACAACCGCAATGGCAAGCACCGCGATCACACCACCGACCGCACCCCCAACGATGGGGGCCACGCTCGACTTCGACTCCGGGTTTGTACTGAGTGGAGCTGTGGACGAAGGGCCCGGCGTGGACCCAGTACCGCTGGCGCCGGCCGAGCTGCTCGTGTCGTTCCTCGTTGTTGATTCGCAGTGGGTGAATGTGTTGTTCTTGGATGCAGCAAAATTGACCTGCATCGTATCCTTCATGTATTTGCTGACGAACCGGGACCGCTTCTGAGGCGCCAGACAAGTTTGCGAAGAAGAGAGAGGACTTACTAGAACCTATACGTCGCGACAGACACACATCAGCTGAGGAATCGTGCCGTATGACAGCACAGAATACCTACCAAGCGCCGTCGCTCCAGAAGAGGCTGTAGAGGTTCCGATCGATCTTGACCTCTCTGTTGCACACTGCTTGCTGGATGTCGTCAGGTAGCCTGCACGGGTAAATGTATGAGAAGAGGTTAGTTGCGAAAGGAAAGGAACTAAGAATCGCACGTTTTGTCCTTTGCCCGCTGCTTACACCCCGCTAGGTACATATCAAACGCACCAACACCTGCCAGGGCAACAATTTATGACATTGAACCTGGTCGATTAGCGTGTGGCACTCACCTGCGTCCGTGCCATTGCTTTCGTCCTCGGAAGTGTACTGGCAACTATAGAAGATTGCCGCTTATGTGCAGGGCTATTGACAACAATGAAGAAACGTACTTGAAGCACAGCATGCTCAACGACCATGATATGGTATTGCAACAGCACGCAGCTGCGGAGAGACCGGTCGGAAAAGATGAACGCGCACGATCGCCCCAAAACGATACTCACAAACTTGATCATCGCAGTTATCGCCCGGCGTGAGCTCCCTGAACTTCCCGACTCGATCTAGGCATAGCGTCACGACCCCCAACCTAGTGCGAGACACGTATAGACAAGAATAGCAAACTCACAATCGCTGTTGCAAATGTTCCGAAGCCTTTGATACGTAACACCTGTGCTCGTAATTGTTGGAATATTAAGATCTGAAACAGGATTTGTACTCACATGGTGTTTCCCCAACCACGTTTGTATACCAGTCCAGCTGACTGCTCAAACACGTCGTATTGTCCTGCCCAAACGCGCCAGGCAGGGCGGACCAGAGGGGTATTGTTAGCAGAGTATACGCCAGGGTCCCGCGTCGCGGTGCCATCGTAAGCGTCTCCAAGTCAGAAGAGCCGTGGTAAGAGATGCAGGGAGTCAGGGAATTGAGGCGGAAAGTTTCACGTGGATGAGTGTGCTAGTCACCGCGGTGCCTTTCGCCCGTTATTCCTTAGTGATGCTGATCTGCGACTAAGGGGTCAGCTTCACGCGCGCGTCATGTACACCGAAAGTGCTCTACGCACCGTATAGTCCAAGAGACATGCAGAGTGGCGTGGCGGAAGGAGGACAGTGCGTCGTAAGCGACTCTAACGACGAACGCGTGTTGTGGAGCTCGCTGAGACGCACGGCACTGGATGGCAACTGAGGGGCTTGGCGAACCATCGACTAATAGCCTCTAGCTGGAGGTTTGAAATTTGCTCGGGCAATGTCACATCCAGTGCAATCGGGGACCGATCCTCTTTACCGCCATGGTTTTGACTCGCGACTGGATCTGCGTAAGAGCAAGGTCAGTATGTTGTCTGTTCAGTATGCAGCTGCTTGTACAACTATCCATAGCTATAGCAGCAAAGTGGTAAGTGCAGTCCGATTAAAGCGCACTATCCAAATATAACAAGTCATCATTGGCGACATTCATTTGATTGGGACTTAAATGTGGCGGTGCTGACAGATTACCTCACCTGATTCGATCCGGGCGAGAAAATGCATGTACATTCAGAACATGTAGTTCTTATGAATGACTATATGTGGACGGATGTAGTCAATCCTCGCCTTCCTTGATACTGCAGGTCACTCAGAACAGAGAGCACTATTGGAAACGTATCCGTCTCTATCCAGCCGCGCGTGCGAATTTGCCACCGCCTTGGTTGTCCAACCGCGTGACAGCAGCGCCTTGGATGTTTTGTTCTAATGAGCAGCTGAGCATCTTCGCAAGACTGATCTATACCCACCACGAACATACGGCCATGATCCTGAACAACTCTTATCACTGCCCTCCGACTTCGATCCTAGTCCCAGCCTACCTTCCAGTGCCAAAGAACCTCTCCCTCATGGGCATATCGACGTCCGGACCATCCATTGAAGTAGACGGCTCGACAGTGGACATACACACTCCTGGCCGTTCTGGACGCGAACCGTACCGCAGCCATCGTCTGGAGGTGTGGCGTGTCCTGCGATCATGCATTCCCATCAATGAATCTCGATATAATGAGACCCGTAGCGGACTGGTAGGAGAGGAAGGTGTCACTGGTATACCCCCAGCGCAGCAAGGTCCGCGGACCTGTGCACGCACCTGCCCAGCAGACGCAAAACCTGCGAACATGGGCACGCTCTGGCTGTAAGACACGAAGCCGAGCGCGAACGCCGTATGGATGGCCGCAGATCCAACGACAATCGCTGCGGAGCAGAGATAGTGTGATCGATATGTGCGTGAGTATATCAGCAGCGGGAAGACGACGAGTGAGGTGAGGAGGACATTGAGCATGAGCGATATTATGTCCCCGGACTTGAACGTGCTGTTGATGCCCTACGCGGATGACCGAATTTCCAGTGAGGTGGTACCTTTCCAATATGATCACGTTTGGCGAGGGCTGCATCCATCAGCAAAGCTGTCACAGTATGTGTTTACGTGCGTTGGAAGAGCCTGAGGATAGATGCTTGCGCCGCCTTGAGTCATCTTCAATCCCGAATTATCCGCTGGATTACCAACGTTGTCGATAGGTCTCCTTGTGGCAACATTGGTTCTTTCTTCCTGAGAGTCCTAGGATTTGTTTCTATTGAGGTAAGTGGAGGGTGGACAGGACATGAGAGTCAGTAATAGTAGTACAGGTTGAGTGAGGTTGGGTTTCGAGCTGTTGAAGCGCTGGCACCACCGAATTCACTTCGTCATGAAATAACTTCAGACTGTTGCATGGAAGCTGCAAACGAATTTATCCGCGAGACGTCCCGCTATGCTTTATCAGCAAGAGAAAAAACAGCAGAGTTGATTGAGACATGTCAGTCCTCTCATCGCAGTCTCGAACAAAGCTTTGCTTTGAGTTCTTACCGTGACCTTTCAGACCGACGGAGCATTGTGAGATGGCTTTGATCGGTCCATGGCTTGATTCGCTTTGGCAATGCAGGAGCCACACAGTGGCACACAAGCTTTAGTACAAGAACGCAATAAGCAACAACGATGCTTACACTTACCGTGCAGAGCATAAAAGCGCAACCGTAGGCAAACACGCTTCTATACTGAACCGCTGCTCACTGTCACCCTCCCTGACTTTCCCCGTACAGTTGCGCGACCTGACGTGAAGAGATGCTGGGTCAGGGCTGGAATAGGATCCCCCGCGCTGCCTCGATCATGGACCTCGACCCCTCCCAGAGCCCGCTTGAACTTTCCGGGCTCGCACAGGACTACGACCCTGGCGCACCACCGCCAAACTATCAGCTGAAAGCCCCGCGAAAGTACGTCGGCCTGCCTGGCACTACCATTCACCCAGTCTACTCACGAGCATCTCATTAACAGCCAAGGGCACATTCTCTCGCCTTGTTCGACTCTGTCGACTATCAGTGACGAAGGAAACGACTACGTGGGGTCTGTCGAAGATCGGTGGTCTGGCAGGTCGACACAGGGTCCTGAGAGTACCTTGCGTATCCAACGCTCGTATTCAAGCATTATGTCATTCGAGGAGACTACGGACGAGTCTAGTACGAGGTCCTCGACTCCAGTGCCGACACAACCGGCCGTCCAGAACCCGAACATTGCCCGACACCGCAACTTGGCACGAGGCCGCACCATCAGAAAGGAGGATACGTTGATGGTGATCGACCCCACTCAAGGTTCGTTCGCACAGTGGTTCGAACGCCGATTGATGTCAAGTGAATAACCCTTGTACGATAGGACCTACGCCCGAGGAGGCCACCGCGCGGGAAGTCCACGCTTTACTTGAGCCCCGCCTCCAAAGTATGCTCGTGGATAAGTTCCACCGTGACCACGAGCTTCTGAATAAGTTCGCGGATAGCCTCAGGCTGCAGATGATGGAGGAATTCTCAGAGACTAGGCTTGAGATAGCGAGGCTTCGGCAGGAGGTTCTCGACTTGCGCGTGCAAGTTGAGAAACTCCGGAACAGGCGTTGAAGTTCAAGAATATCAAGGTTGTCCCTGAATCTCAGGGTTATGTTACCTGCAGTCATGTACTCGAACCAGCATCTATGCAAGTATGAGTTTGCCTGAGCACGGTACCTATCCGTCAATGAGTTATTCGAGCAGAAAGACTCGCAGCAACACACCAATTATATAATCGCACACTCTAGCGCTCCTCGAAGACAATATGAACGAACTCTGAGCTCGAGTTCGTTGTCGCATTTGGAGTAAACCAAACACAGGATAATGTCAGCAAATGTACCAACAAGGAGGCTATTGAAGGACAGAAAGTCACCTCGGCAACATAACTTCATGTGACAGTCATTTGGCAGGGTGTCACCGGCAGGACACCCAGGTCAGGCAAAGACACTAGAGCTTGTCTCGTGCAACTACTGGTGTTCAAACATGGGCAAGTTCATCAAGGATTTTGTCAGTACCTGTGGCACCTGCAGACATACCAAGCCTGCAAGAGGCAAGCTGCATTGTTGTTGTGACCTAAGGTCCAGTTGTCATGAACTGGTCCACTTTGTTCCCTTCACTGTTCATTGCCACCCTCAGTCCAATACTTTGGATTATTTATCTATTCTTTCACCTTCATTGTGTTTCGATCACATCTCTCCATCACAATGTTGATGCTTCCCAGTGCTTTGGGCCTTACTGCCCTCAGTGCCTGTAGACATATATATACTGTAGTGCTGGCACCGGGCCTGGAGACTCAGTTTTGATCTCTTGTCTCCAGGTAAGCCCTGATGTATCTCCCCTGTAGTTACATGCTCAATACATCTTGTCTCCAGCCCTATCACCAAGCCTTGCTCTGCTGCATTGCACAAGCCTCCGTCGACTCACCCCTGTCCCTCAGGTTCATCTCCCCTACTCTCGCTTGACCCTAGTTTGCGACACTCCTCACCAGTTGTAATGCACCCCACGTTAGGAACACAGAGAGCAACACAGAGCTCATCAAAGCAAAGCTTGTGCAACCACTGGAGGAACCCCAACGCGACCCCTCTAGACCCCCAGTCCAAGAAGCTGCAATCCGCGCAATCAGCCAACCCGGGAG